>JASSKH010000030.1:5022135-5083038 GCA_031763025.1 Macrocystis pyrifera
CCCCCCCCCCCCCCCCCCCCCCCCCCCCCCGTCACCTCCCTCAACGCGGCGCTGGCTATAATACGTTGGATGTAAGCACTTAATTCATGCCCATTCAATATCCGTTGATTTTTAAATCCACTCAAGACGTTTTCACATACTACTCATAGAATTTTTATTGTCGTAAATGCCCAGAATTTTTCATGATTCTTCACACGTTTTCATAAGTTTTCCACTGAACTCTCATGGGATTTCATACGACCGAGTTTTCAATTTATCGACCAACTCTCGGCGGCAGCTGATCCGCCCCCCCCCGCCTCCGCCATCTCCCCAGACCTGCAACGTTCGACTTAACACTTCTTCATTTGATGTACATTCATTTAAACTTCCAATTCATTCCCGTTAAAAAAATGTTTTTCACACATTCTTCAAAGAACTTTTCATGAATTTTTTCATATTAACAGAACTTTTCATAGAATATTTTTCACAAGAAACTTTCATAGGTTTTTCGTAGAGTTTTCTCTGACTTACATACATTTTTACATAACTTTCCAGGAATTTTCCTTCTTTCGACTCTCACCCTCGGTGGCAGCTGATCATCTCCCCCGGTCATCTCCCTCAAGGCGGCGCTGGCTACGTTCGACGCCGGCTTGGGCAGGAGGACGTTCGCGCATCGAAGCGCCGGAGTGAGGAGGTGGTCGGCGAGGTACCGGCAGACCACCTGGAAGAACTCGCACACCTGATATATCGATGGTGACAATGATATGAATATCGATAACGATGTTCATCTTGATACTAATCTTGACATTGATACGTCGTGACAACGATATTAATATCGATAACGATGTTCGTATTGATATATTAATCTTGACACTGATACGTCGTGACGATGATATTAATATCGATAACGATGTTCGTATTGATATATTAATCTTGACATTGATACGTCGTGACGATGATATTGATATCGATAACGATGTTCATGTTGATATTGATCTTGACATTGATACGTCGTGACGATGATAATAATATCGATAACCATGTTCGTATTGATATAAATCTTTGACATTGATACGCATTGGTGTTGATGTTAGCGTTGATGTTGAAGTTGAAGTTGAAGTTGAAGTTGATGTCAATGTTGATTTTTCGACAGCGATGCTAATAAATTATATATTTTACTGTTGACATTTTTTTTGCAAATTTTGAAATACATCAGCTGTGAGTTCGACTGATTAAATAGTTGATACTCAACTTTGCAAGCTGCGTAATACGTCTCGTCTATATTCCATTTTTACCGAATTTGATATTGCGACGCCGAGATTGGCATTGATTGATTGATGGTGGTGAACCTGCCCACTTGTCGCATTGATGTTGACAAACGATAACGACGTTCGTATAGATACTAATGTTATTGTCGATGCTGATGTTAAATCATAATATTGATGTTCTTCTCAATATTTGCTCGTTTTGCTTCCGTCGAGACACTTCTTTCGTTGGGAAGGGCCCGGGCGGGTTCTTGGATGGGTCACTCGCGCTGACGGGACAGGGAAAGAGGTGCATGTAAACGAGAATAGAAGAGGAGGAACGAGGCGCTCTACGATAGAGGTGGGTTCACCCTAATTTTTCTGAGACTCCTCTCACTTGACCTTACGGAGCTCCAATTCCTCACCCGAAAACTAACTTCAGCAAAAAATCAAAAATTGCACCCCGATGAATAACCCCATGGCCCAAGCACAAAAAACGTCATTTTTCGAAACAAAATTGGCATTCCCGACGACTTTGGGTCAAGGAACCCCCGTCATTCAGAAAAAAAAATTAATGGGAGTGTGCTACGTACCTCTATCGCAGAACGCGTCGCACACCAAAGCGTAAACACGGGGGCCGTCTCCCGGGGAACATCAAGATAGGTCCCCGGGAGAAACACGCCTGTTCGTCTCTACGTTTCCCAGACGGTTGCTTGCATGTTATGTAACCATCTCGCACACCTCGTACACTCAACATTTTCCGTTGGGACTGTTTCGTTGCCCATCGGCTAGGCTTCCGAGAGAAAAATGACCTAAAACGTGAGAAACGAGAAACGTCATCATCCCCAGTCTCCCCTGTATTGGCTGGTGGTACGCAGCGGTAGCGGGATTGTTGCTCATATTGATCGTGATAGTGACCCGAATGATTTTCGATATTTGACAGCATCTGATCGCGATAGATAGTGATGGGGGCGGGGGGGGGGGGAGGGGAGGGCACTCATGTCATGCGTGGCCATAGTAATCGTATGACCGTAGACCCTCGCGTCCCCACAATGCCGGGACGGAGCACGTCGGGCTTTCATCACCGACCGGAGGCAGGCCTCGCTTGCAACAAAAGCGCGGAGCGCCGTCAAGTATTCGGCGAGTCGCACGAAGGGTGAAATCTGCGTCCTACTATTAAAAAAGAAACGCTTGTGATGCGGACTTGCATACGGATGACAGCAGGGGGGTGGGGGGGAGGTGTACTCATTTGTTGCTTGCCTTAATCATTTGACCATTGACCACGCATCCCTTTCGAGACGGAGCAGCAGGGGGGGGGTATAGCTGTTTACGACGAGTGGTATAGCTGTTTACGACGATTCTGATCTACCTAACCCGGCAATATTTGTTTTAAGTCAGGCGTTTGTCTCGCCCTGGCTCCTCTAATTTTTGGTACTCCAATACGGTACAGTACCGGTATAGTCTACACTACGGATCGAAAGCATATACAAGATAGCGCTATTCACGGGTCGGGTCAAACCTCGCGGGTCAGGTCAGGTCAGGTCAGGTCAGGTCGGGTCGGGTCGGGTAAGGGTGACCCGGTCCAACGCGTGAAAGTTTGAAAGCTTCTTGTCACCCGACCCGACTCGACCCGACCCCATCCGACTCGATCCGACTCGACCCTACCCAACTCGATCCGTGATATTTTGAAAAGTTCGTGATCCGTCCCGGGGGTTGGGATCATGACCCGTGAAGAGCTCTGAAAAAACGATCAATGATCATCTAACGTACGGCACGATTTATTTACCCCCCCCCCCCCCCCCCCCCCCCCCCCCCCCCCCCCCTCCACCCCCCTCCACCCCCCCCCTAACCCCATCCCCTACCCCCCCCACCTCATCCCCACCCCACCCCGCCTCCTCACCTTCTGCTCTCGCTCCTCCTCATCCACTACGATGGTTCGGCAGCGTCGGATGGTTTCGGCGCTGCAGGCGAATACGGTGCCGAACACAGAGGGCCGGAGGGGTCCGGACAGGACTTGCAGGTACGACCCCACCTAATTGGTGGCACACGACGGTGGCACATATACGATGATGGCATACGGTGGTGTGGCATATGATGGTGGCACATGACGGTGGCACATGAAGGTGGCAACCGACGGTTGCAGACGATGGTGGCAGACGATGGTGTCACACGATGGTGGCATAAGTGATGGTGGCAAACGATGGTGGCACACGATGGTGGCACGTGATGGTGGCACATGCGATGGTTGCACCGGATGGTGGCGCATGCGATGGTGGCATACGATGGTGGCCCAGGATGGTAGCACATGAAAAGGGGGGATGAATAGGGAAAAGTCATCACAAACAAAGACGAAAACCGTTAAAAAAAATACACAACACACGCAAAAAACAGAACAGAACATCGCAACACCCTGGCGCCCGCCCACTCGCTCGATTGCTATCCTATTCCTCCCGCGCGGTGGAAAACGCCTCCAGCCCCAACAAAACCGCCTGCCTCGCGACGCTGAGCATCCCACAAAAAACACACACACAAAAAAAAACGAATACACAAAATACACAACACAAAAATACAGAAAGTCAGTAAATAAATAAAACACCCATTCGCCCCCCCTCCCCCCTCCCTCGCTGGGTCGCTAGACTAACCTTCTCCTCCCGCACGGTGGGGAACGTCTGCAGCCCCACCAAAACCGCCTGCCCCGCGACGCTGTAGTGCAGCATCCCCTCCCACACCGTCTCCGACGTGAGCAGCAGGCTCTCCAGGAGGTGTCGCTTCTCCTTCGCAGGGTAACCCACACGGTGGTCGAAGAACATGTGTTTCGCCTGCAGCAGCAGCAGCAGCAGCAGTCGCCGACGACGACAGCGTTCAGACACGCGCCAAATGACGGGGTGGGGGGAATGCGACGGTCGAAGACAAAGACAACCAACATCAACAACAACAACCGCAAATACAGAAAAGACAAAACAAAATGTACGGCACACCCCAACCAAAAACGCTACGTACGCCAAGTCAATGCGACCCAGCCCGACCCAACCCAACCCAACCTAGCCCAACCCCACAAAACCACCACACTACTACCACCACCAACACCACCACTACTACCACCTAGCCACCGCGGTGACCCCAAAAAACAAATCCGGACCAAGCCTCTTTCACTCCCCCTCTCCCATCCCAACCCAACTCACCCCAACCCAACCCAACCCAACCCAACCCAACCCAACCCAACCCAACCCAACCCAACCCCGCATAACCACCACCCAACCTGATCGTCCAGAGACTTCCGCAGCGCCGACAGCTGCCGCGACGCCTCCCCCTCCCCTCCCCCCCCTTCCCCCCCTGCCACAGCCTCCGCTCCATCCCCTTCCTCACTGCCACCCCCGCGCCCTCCCCCACCCCCACCCCCGGCGGTGGCCAGAGTTCCGGACTGACCGCTAGCGTGTCTGTCGGTACTTGCTGTGCCGTCGGTATCAGCGCTTCCGCGGATGAAGTCGTGTTCCTGCGGGACGAGTATCGACGCGGGGAGGGGAAGGGAGGGGGAGGGGGGGGGGGGGGGGGGGGGGGGGGGGGGGGGGGGGGGGGGGGGGGGTCGTACTTATTTATTGCTCTTGCCTTAAGTAATTCGACCACCGACCCATGCATCCCTTTCGAGACGGAGCACCATCGTTCCCGCCAGTATCTCCGAATAGAGACACCACCAACGGTGGGAGCGCTCGTTACCTCTTTTCCACATGTCACACAAATCATTTTAGGCTGATCTTGTCCCCTTCCTGTTTCTCACAGTTTGTGCCCACGACCCCCATCTCTTAGGGGAGGGGGGGGGGTGAGGTGGGGTGTACTCGATATCATGCATGGCCGTACGGCTGCATCCCTACTATGCCGGGACCGAGCACGTCGGGTTTTCACCGACCAGGCAGACATTGCTTGCACCGAAGCGTGAGATTAGCACCGTGAAGTGACAGGCGAGTGGCATGAAGGGTGAGCAGCTGCACCCTACAGACGGCCGCCGGTGAGGCGGACACTCCTCGCATGACGCGTTCCACGACAAATGTTTTCTCTTCCGAATTACGGGGGCTCCCTTATAACCTAAAATCGTCGGAATGATGCCAATCTTGCTTTTCGAAAAAGAAAAAAAAAAATGACGTCGTTTTTGTACGCTTGGGCCACATGGGATCATGCGTCGGGATGCAATTTGATTTTTCGCTGAAGTCGGTGTTCGGGTGAGAGGTATGGAGCTCCTTAACCCTTTTTCCAAACCGCAGTCCCGTCTAGGGGGAAAAATTACTTGAAATTAGACTGGTTTGTCCCCAAAACGAGACTGGTTTGTCCTAAAAGGGTTGAGGTCGAGTGGGGAGCATCAGAAAGATTAGGGTGAACACCTACCTCTACCGCAGAACGCCTCGCCTATGGATGACAGCGTCGATGAATCGATTCAATACTCTGGTGTGTGGCCACCTTCAAGGGGCAGCAATGGGTAATAGTATGTATACTATGTAACCGCTTCGTGGGCGCCTTACCATATACACACTACGCTACGCTACGCTACGCTACGCTACGTGGTGCGACCATCCCCCCTCGTGCGGAGTTAAGGCTCTCCACCCCGAACGAACAAAAACGATCTACGATAACTCGACCGCCAGTCGCGGCGACCGCCGAAAAAAAAAAAAAAAAAAAAAAAAAAAAAAAAGTGCGGCATGTTCCCTGGTTGTCTAGCTCACGTAGTGATCGGCATGTTTTACAGTGTCGTTGCCAACCTTACCTTAAATATGGTGGTGGTGGTGGTGGTGGTGGTGGTGGTGGGCGAGGGGGGGGGGGGGGGGTGGTACTCATTATCATGCATGGCCGTAGTCGTGTGACCATAGACCCTCGCATCCCTACATTGGGGGGGGTAGGATAAGGACAAAGGTAAGGAAGGAAGGTAGGATGGCTCTTGCCAGGAAATTAGAGCTCGTGGGTAGTTGCAACTGTGCGTGTTTGGTGCGCACGCGCGCTGACGAAAGGTGTAGAAAAAGAAGACCAAACAAAACATGAGAGTTTCGGTCGCGAACGGCGCGATTTATCTCCGGCTTTCACCCCACAAAGCTCGAAAAGGGGTCCTTGTATACTTATTGGGCGGCCGGCCGCGCAAAATAGCAACTCGTTTCGCTCTAAATAAGATAAAAATAGGATACGGATGGGATGGGATGGGATGGGATGGGATGGGATGGGACAAGGATGGGATGAGTTGGGATGGGACGGGATGGGATGGGATGGGATGGGACAAGGATGGGATGAGTTGGGATGGGATGGGATGGGATGGGATGGGATGGGGTGGAATAAGAATGGGATGGGATGGGACAGGATGGAATATGATGGGATGAGATGGGGATAAGCATAGGACAAGGATGGCATGGGATGCGATAAGGATGAGATGGGATGGGATGGGTAAGAATGGGATGGGATGGGGTAAGGATGGGACAAGGATGGGATGGCTGAACCGCGAGACCACATCATAAAACCAGAACCATATGTCACATACCACAAAGCCAAAA
Source organism: Macrocystis pyrifera (assembly GCA_031763025.1). Taxonomy (NCBI): domain Eukaryota; class Phaeophyceae; order Laminariales; family Laminariaceae; genus Macrocystis; species Macrocystis pyrifera. The sequence continues at coordinate 5,028,884 of JASSKH010000030.1, forward strand.
TCACAAAACCATAAAAAAAAAACCACAGCTACTGATGAAACCAACATCACAAGAAAAACAAGTATCACAACCCAAAACAAAAACAAAAAACAAAAAACCACAGCAACTACGTGCTCTTGATACAAACCCAACCTATACCACAAACCCCAAATCGCAACCCCCCAAACCACAACCCAATAAACCCCAAACCCAAAAAAATGATGAAAAAAAACAAGAAAAAAAACACACACACACACAAAAAAAAAAAAAAAAACAAACAAAACCACAACGACCCGCAACACTGGCGGCGGCGGGTTATACCTTGAGCATGCCGAACAGGGCGGTCGTCTGCTGCTCCACCGTGCAGAGGCAGTTCAGGTAGTCCGCGAGGGGAAGCGGCTCCATCGGCGGCTGCGGCACCAGCACCTGCTCCACCCTCGCCTGCTCCGTCGCCGTCGTTTTCATTTTCGTATTTCATTTTCATTTTCATAATCGTTTTCATTTTCGTTTGCGTATTTCATTTTCGGTTTCGTTTTCGTTTTCGTTTTGGCGTTTTCGGGCACCGCAGCCCGTATAGGTGAAGACGCGCGAACACAGAAGTGGGGGGGGGGGGGGGGGGGCAGGCGAGGGGGTGGTGGGGGCAGAAGCCAATATCAAACTGAGTGGTATCTGATGAATCACATGCCACATCTGAACCCACAGGCCGGTGGGTACTTCGACGACCAGCAGCGGCGGAACCGCGACGAGAGCCAAAATATACAAGTTTCCAGGCACGGTACACGCGACTGTGCGTGCCGTGCGTGTGTCGGTTCTAAACCGACATGCTGCGTCCCGGCGTTGTAGGGATGCGAGGGTCCATGGCCATACGACTACGGCCATGCATGGCATGAGTACCCCTGCCCCCTAACCCCCCCCCCCCCTCCCTTCACCCCTTTTGAACTGCACCCCCGTTTTCGCACAAACACTATTCCATTTTAGGTAGTGGTAAGCAAGGGATAACACGTCTCCCACCCCCCCCACCCCCCACCCCCCCCTCCACCGTCCCCCTCTCCCCCCCCGGCTGCCCCCTCCCCGCACCTGAACACCGTAGACGGGATCGTTCAGTATCCGCTGCAGCAGCAGCCGCGTCACCTTGGCCACCAAAGGCGGCGGGAATACTTGACCAATCACGGCGAACTGGTTCTGGCACACGGTCACCACTCGCCGGAAAAGTCCCGAGAGGGAGCCGGTCGACGCAGGCGACTGGTCCTGGTCCCCCCGCTGGAGCTCCTAAGAGACGATGGGGGTGAAGGGAAGGGGGGAGGGGGGGGGGTGGGGGGGGGGGGGGGGGGGGGGGGGGGGCGGGGGGGGGGGGGGGGGGGGGGGGTTGTGGAGAGGATCGTGGAGGGGATGGGGGACGGGGGATGGGGGGGGGGGGGTGTACTCGATATCATGCATGGCCGTAGTCGTATGACCACAAGGGGCGGGGGGGGGGGGGGGGGGGGTGGTAGAAGGAGAGGAAGTGGAGGAGGTGGAGAGGACGGTACACCTGACAGCGCCATACTGTAGGATATACCTCCCGGCGGCGGGTTATACATTTTCAGGCAATTTACAACTCGATGGTAGTGTCGGGGAGGAAAATTGAGATCCACAGCAGTCGCAAAACGTGTTTTCACAGTTCGGAAAAAAAACAATCTTGAGAAAATCGAAACGAGGGCGCAGGCCGCGTTTCTGGCCCGTTTTTGGGGTCTAGGCTGGGGTCAGGGCTATAGGCTCACGGGGTCTACTACTACTGTAAGTACATCCCAACCAGCGCTATACATGAAATGCCACGCAGGGTCTGTACAGTACCACAAGATCCCAACCAACAAAAGCAAGTCCCTAGAAAAATGCACGTTCTACGGCTCTCTCTCTCTCTCCTTCCACCAGGCAAAAAAAAAATGAGCTACGACTGTACCATCAACAGAGATCATCATACAGATCAGGATAACACCTTCACTGAAAGATCAAGATAATGGAGGAGTGGAAATCGATCATCGGTCACGGGTCACGGCCCGATCCGTGGGTCCGGTCAGGAGGTCCTCTCAACATTTTACGGTTCGGGTCGGGCCGGGCCGGGTCGGGTCGGGTCGGGTCGGGTCGCGTCAGGAGGTCTTCAAAATCTCGCGCGTGGGGGGTCGGGGTTGGCTTGGACGACCCGACCCGACCCGACCCGTCCCGACACGACCCGCGAGGTTTGACGCGACCCGTGGCAACATCCTTACCAGGTATTCAACATCAATACGTTCATATCAATATGTTTCGTACCTGGGTGACGACGTAGAAGACGAATCGGCTCTGCAGATGGTCGCCCTCGTTGAGCGCGAAGAGGATGTCGGAGCACTCTCTCATCAGCTCCACCTCCGGCGGTGACCTGCCCGCCGCGCGTTCGAACAGGTCGAGCAGCTCCTGCTCCAGGAAGTCGCTGTACGCCTGACGGAGATGGGATACAGGCAAAAGAGTTCACGATAAAAAAAACAAAACAAAACGAAACATGCGCGTTTAACCAATCAAGGGCAATAATCAACAACGGGTATGCCCGGTCCGTTTACTCTAAAAAAACGGGTACACTCTAAAATCAAGTCGAAAACGCACCGTACGATCCATGCGATCGGTAAAAAAAATCAAATCACACCCCATTTTTTGAGAGGATAAGACCGGGGTGTATACATACTCTTAAAGCGTTCGCAGAACAAAATAAAAAATAAAAAAATGTTGGTTTGTTATTTTCATCATTCATCGTTTGTTTTTTTTTTCCTTGTTTCCAGCTCCTCGACTCCCACACAAAAATAAGTTTTTGACCCTCGGTGGGCCTTGTCTTGCATAAAAAAAGTTTCTTTTTTTAGCAGTTTAGTTTTCAGCTCCTCGACTCCCACATAAAAAAAAAAAAAACTTTCGACCCTCGGTGGACCTCGGCATAAAAAAAACGTCAGCATCGATCGTGTTCGAGAGTGCTAGGGGGGACCATGTTAACCAACGATCAGGACCCGGACCATATGCACGAAAACCTGCTGTACATACGCCAGTATTTTTACAGAGCAAATTTGGTCCTGATTTCTCGGTTCCCCCGCCAAATACGCCAGCAGCATTGGCGAAAGAAACGGTGCGACTACTGCTGTAACATTGGCACTAGCATTCGTTCAGTCTTGTAGCACCACAATTACAGCAGGAATGGGGTCTTCCCGAGAGTTAAGAGGAGCACCCCCGCGACAGGAAGAAGCCGACACGGGCGGCTCTTGAAACAGCCACACATTCCTCTCACCCAGGTACTACTGTAGGACATACGCCAGGTGTGCGCTTCTAGTATGCATAGGAAGGGACACGCCGATTCGACCACTTTTTTTTCAACAATTAATTACGACTGCAGTCCCGATTTGGGGACAAACCACAGGAACACACCGTCTCGACCGGACCCCCCCCCCCCCCCTATCCACCATGCCGCTACATCATACGAGAACCCTAAGACACTCTGGACCGTGCCGTGCCACGTGCTACAGGAAGATAAAGGGTCTATCCAAACATTGAACATCCCAACAGCTGCGAAGAACGAAGAAGGAAACGCCGCCATGACCGCGGAAACCCCTCCCCCGCTAAGCATCCAACATGCCGGTACATCCTCTGCGAAAACCCTGAAGTTTGCTGGACCCCTGGCGCGCTACATTACGAGTAATACAGCGCCAAAATGTGGGGCGGACCCCCGCCAAGAAGTTGTTTCTTGTGCGGTCGTGGTGCGGAGGTATACACCGGGATGGGTCGGTACCTCGAGTGACATGACCGACCTTGGTACCATCTGTATTTATAAAATGAAAAAAAAACAAACAGCTGCTGCTGCTGCTGCTGTGAGATCGAGGAAAATCGTCGAAGCTCATATTTTGCAAGCTGTGCGTGATGCTTCGATCGCGCGTACTACGGGTTTCATAAGGCCTCGTGCAGGATATACATGCAGGGGAAGGGGACCGACCTGGTATCCAAAAAAAAACGGGTATATCCAAATGCCCCAACACCCCGAAAACCGCGAAGAAATGAAACGCCCACATGAACGGAAGCCCCTCCCTCCGTCTCGAAAGGGAGTCGATGGTTACATGACTATGAAGGCAAGCAACAAATGAGTACGCCCCCCCCCCCCCCCCCCCCCCCCCCCCGCGCGCACCTCATAGGAGATAGATGGTGGCCACAGACGCTCGCGAAACAGAAAAGGGAGAAAGAAAAGAAAACAAGGCGTCTCATGTATGTAATATACGGAAAAAAAAAAAAAAAAACAAAACATAAAACGCCCGCCCAAATGTTGGAGGTGTCTCTACTACTGTAGGAGTAGGGACGACGCTCCATCCCGAAAAGGATCCGTGGTCAGCGGTCAAACGACCAAAGCAAGCAACAAATGAGTACCTTCCCCCCCCCCCCCCCCCCCTCCCGCCCCCAAGCCCGCCCACCTGCAGGTTGCGAGCGGCGGCGTCCAGCTCCTTCGAATCCAGCTCGTGCGTGACGCTCTTCAGCTTCGCCAAGACCTTTAGTCGAACATCACGTGTCTCACGGTCATCAGAACCAATCCGCGATGGACCCAAAAATCACGTATCCCCCTAGAGGATTGCACAACCATGTTCGGTTTCTGATGACCATGTCCCCCTACTGCACGCAATAATCAGAACCAACCCGCGATGGGATCCAAAAATCACGTAAACACCGTGAAGGACCACACAACCATACCAGGTGTCGTGCTAGGTTCTGATTTACTACGTTCCCCCCCCCCGTGATAGTGTGGGGATGGTGCACAGATGCACGGCGGGTCACTGCCATGTACCGGCATACCGTTTCGATTTGCGTTTCATGCTGTTTTTTTTTTTTTTTTTTTTCTGTTTCGTTTTGTTTCGTTTTGTATCATTTCGTTTTGTTTTTTTCTCTCTTGGTATTTTACGCGGTCCCGTTTGTGCCCGTCGGAACTCGTGCAACGTGTATACGTGCGTAGCAAGCGTCTGGTACGTACGTACGCTGATTTTCCACTTTCATTTTTTAAGAGTATGGGCATGAGATGTACGATTTGCTTCAGTCATTATGTATACTATTACGGGGGACCACAGTAAATAGGACCCACGGTTCACACAAAACCTACATATATTTCCCTGTTTGTACTAACAATATTTGGCCCTATTTTACTATGGCCCCCCGTAATACTGTACTGACCTGGTACATATTTTGTTCACACCGTCTGTTTTTTCCTGGGGTATTCTTCCGTCCCGGAGATACTGGAGCCCGCCCCGTGACCACGCACTCGATTTTGGCGACGAGTTAGCTAGTGCGACAATAACAACAACAACATGCCTCATTACCTCATGGCAAGGTACGTACGGCGTACTGCTGTGCTGCTGTACCACTGGCTCCGCCGCTGCTGTCAGTGCGAGTAGTCGCCGCCGCACCGCACAATAAAAAAGTACCGCAACCACCAACAAGTTACACACCAAGAAGTGTACGGTATTTATTGCTCTAGTCCCGTACCAGTACCGCACTTCATTGTACTGCTACAGCAGTTGTAGAGCGCTGCCAGTACTTCCACGAAAAGCGAAGATTAGTACATCATATCAGGTAAATAGCACGGCCCGAACGGTGTATACACCGACTACCACGGTACCACAAGGTCCGTGTGGTGTATTTTGTACTTTGTACACTGCTGGCTCAGCCACTGCTGCGAATCACACCCATACTAGCACGAGTAAAGCCTGTCGTAGGGGTTTTACCAGTACCACTCGCTACTGCTGTACGAAGTATATTACACCGCGCACCCTACAGCAGCAGTATTTCGCACGCAGCACGTGAGGAGAAGCTCTGTTTCTCACCGCCGCTGCCTCGGCTCTTCGGTCCTCATCGCTGAAAACCGCGGGGAGCAGCTTCATGTACCGCACCACCGTCTCCTGATCCTCCGAAAAGCCCTTCGGGAGACCTCGAAGACCTGACCCGTGGGACAGACAGACAGACAGACAGACGAACAGCAGACGCACACACGCACGAGTGGACCAACGGACGGACGGACGGACGGACGGACGGACGGACGGCCGACGGACGGATGGACGAGCCGACCGGCGAACCGACCAACGGACGGACGGACAGGCGGACGGACGGACGGACGGACGGACGAACAAACCGATGAACGGACGCACGGACGAACGAACGAACGAACAGACACATCGACGGACGGACGGACGGACGGAAAAAAAAACCGATCAACGGACGGACGGGCCAACCGACAAGCCGACACCGATGGATGGACAAGCCGACCGACGAACCGGCACACCGACCGACCAAACGACAAACCGACGGGCGGGACAGACGGACGAACACGAGACGAAGCCGACCAACACTTAGAACAACATCGTGTCTTTATTTTTACCGAGAACAGAGGGAGTGGTATATACACAGGGGTTCGGGCCGCAGTTGCAGGTGACCAGGGACGGAGCGGGGTAGGTGGGGGTCTTCTCAGTCCCAAATAAATGACACGGCGTAGGGGGGTGTGTACTCATTGCATGCATGGCCGTAGTCGCATGGACATAGACGGGGGAGGGAGGGGGGTGTACTCGACATCAACGGAGGGGGGGGGGGGGGGCAAGAGGACGATATACTTCTCGTACATAATACATCATAGCATTGCAACGGCGCCGCACTCTGTCGTCAGCTATCGTGCGCTCGAGTGACCTCACGGGGAGGCGGTCATGGAGTGTTCCTACCGCACCCCCAACCCCCCCCCCCTCTCCCGCCCGCTTGCCCGCCATGCTTCCATTTTTCCTCCCGCTCCTTCTTCGAGGGGAAAGCGTCACCTTCCTTGAGGAGAAAGAGTCTCCTTCCTCGAGGGGACAGTCTACGCAAGCGATGCTCAGACGAAAGACAAAAAACTAAACCTGAGAGCGATCGATTACTACATCTAACAGCGCCCCCCCCCCCCCAAAACCCACCCCCCCTCCTCCCCCGCTCCCTGCCCCCCCCCCCCGACTACCGCCATGCATGACATGAGTACACCCCCCGCCCCCCTCCCGACCCCCTTAATGATCTTACCGCAAAATATTTTTAGGATATCGATTGGCTCAACCGCCCTCGCCTGCTGCCCCTCCACACACACCGCCCCCGCCCCCCCCCCCGATCCCCTTACTTTTCTTACAGCAAACTACTTTGGGGTGTCCATCGCCTCTGCCGCCCTCGCCCGCTGCCCCCCAAATCTCCTCAATTTGCTTACCGCGAAATACTTTAGGAGATCCATCGCCTCCGCCGCTCTCGCCCGCTGCCCCTCCATCCTTGAGAGTCTGTCGCCGATGCGGACCGCCTTGTGTGCCGTCTCTCCGAACCTGTGCTCCACTCCTTCTAAAGAGTCTTGCACCTATTACGGGGGGACCATAGTAAACAGGACCAAATATTGTCAGTAAAAATACCTAAATATATAGCTTTTTATGTATGCCATAGGTCCTGTTAACTATATACCCCCGTCATAGTCACCAGTCACCCATTAGAGGGGGGAGGGAAGGGGAGAGAGGGCATATTTGGGGGGAGGCGGGGGAAGGGAGGGAGGGAGGGGAGGGGGAGGGGGAGAGGGGGGAGGGAGGGGAAGGAGAAAGAGGGGATATTTGGGGGGAGGCGGGGGAAGGGAGGGAGGGGGGAGGAGAGGGGGAAAGAGGGGGGAGAGAGGGGACGGAGAAAGAGGGCGGGGGAGGGGGGGGGGGGGGGTGTTCTCACTACCATGCATGGCTGTAGTCGCATGGATAGCCATAGACCCTCGCATCAAGCGAGGGGATGGGGGGAAAGCGAAGGGGAGGGCGAACGGAGTTTGAGAGGATGTCAATCCGAGTCGCAGTTCAGTGTCTTGGCTCCTTCTCTCCGTCTCCTCTATCTCAAGTCTCTCTCTCTCTCGCTCCATTTACAGCACAGTGCTGCCGTACATCATAGAATAATAGTCAAGTCTACAACAGCTACGAGTATGGCGTATTAAAGTAACAACGTATTGGCATCAACAACGGACTATTGATAGTAAATACTGAACTAATCGATACCAGGTAGTGTATAAATAACGTAAATACGAGTGTATGAACATCGTATAGAGATATACAGTAATACTGCTGTATGATAACCTTGTTGAGCCTGGTGGCGTGACCCGTCAAGCCCTGTCGGTAAGCTTCCTCGATCGCTCCCGTAGCTCCGGCCATCTCCAGTCTCTTCCTCTCCGCGTCCACGCCCATTTGCTTGAAAAAAAAAGAAGGGCAAAAAGGAAAAAAAAAAAAAGGAAAAGAAGAGGAAAATAAAAAAAAAAAAAAAATGAACCAATGAGCGAGAACGACATCAGTTACACCCCCCTTCCGAATTGCACCTGCGTGTTTGGCGAAAAAATACTTGAAAATAGTGTGGGGTGATTTTTCGAGCAGAAAAAAAAGGGGTTAAGCTACATTATTTACACAAGAGACACAAAAAAGTATACCGATACACGTACGTACTCCTGAATAGAACAGCTTCTCCCATTGGAGGGGTAGTGCCTATCAATACAATACCCGAACAAGACTCGACTCTCCAACCTCTTTTCCTTCTCCGAGTCCACGTCGATTTTCCTTCACACAAAAAAAAATAGAAAAAATTACAAAAAAAAAAAAAAAAACCCCTACAAAACAAGCAAAAAGACAAAAAGACAAAAAAAAAAAAAAGAAGAGCGTGGGCGACGATACGTTACTTAAACACAAAAAGAGACACAAAATTCATCATACCGATGCAATGTTGCATTCTCGTCCTTTTTAATCGGTGTTCTGGATGTCCGAGTCTCAAAGAGAATTGCATCCCCGTTTTCTTAGGCAAACAAGATAAGCATGCCTGTAGTAGTCTACTCTGCGTATCACGCAGTGCCGGGGGTACTACTGTACTCGTGTGTACGGGTACCTGGCACTGCTTCACGTTCCCTCTTCTGCACGGCTAGTGTTTTTCGGGTTTCGATTGCGAATTTACGAAAAACAGCAGAAAGTCTTGTGTGGACAAGTAGTTGCAGGTGCAGCCAGCCGATGGCGAGCCGGGGGAGGCTGAGACTGCTATTTTACGAGCAGTCATACACAACAAGGTGTCGACCAATCACACGAGGGGAAAACAGCAGGACAGGACACCGAACCAACGGCAACAGCAGCAAAAAAAAAAAACCCAACTATTGCGGGGGACCATAGTAAATAGGACCAAATATTGTTAGTAAAAATAGGTATTTACGGGGGTCCATAGTTAATAGGACCTATGGTATACATAAAAAACCTATATATCTACCTATTTTTACTAACAAAATTTGGTCCCGTTAACTATGGACCCCCGTAATAATATATGTAGGCTTTTGTCTGTACCGTAGGTCCTATTTACTATGGTCCCCCGTAACGTTACTATTACTATTAGTACTAATAATGTCACACCAACAAAACCAACGCAAACCCCCGCCAACACCACCAATATTAACGCCGCCGCCGACACAAACAACTAGCAACTCCCATGTCCACACACCACCAACACCAACACCGCCAACATCACCACCAACACTAGCAGCACCACCCTCTCCACCACCACCACCACCGCCACCGCCACCCCCCCCCCCCCCCCCCCCCTCCCTACCCTTGACCTAAAAAACAACAGCAAACTCCCACTGGCTACACCTGCAGCAGGCCGATGGTGGTGGTGAAGAGCTTCTTAAGGGCGTGCGGGTCGAGCGCCACGATATCTCCACCCGAGTCCTCGATGTAAGGCGCCGTCAGCACCTCCACTAGCCTGGCGCGGTCGAACTTGTCCGGGTCGCTGTCCTGTGTGTGTGTGTGTGTGTGTGTTTTTCCATGCGTGTTCACAGCAGTTTTTAAACGTCACACAGTCGCATTTTTTTTTTAATGCTCATGTCGCAAGCAAGGGTCAACAGATATGCAGTAAGGTATAGCCTCCTTTTGAGGAACTCTTTTTAGGACCGCAGTCCCGTTTTGGGGAACAAACTACGTGGAATTTGGAGGCGTTCTACGATGGAGCTTCACCCTAATATTTTCTGGGGCTCCTTCCTCACTTGACCTTGAGGAGCTCGACACCTCACCCGAAAACTGACTGACTTCAGCAAAAATTAAAATTGCACCCCGATGAATAATCTCATGGTCCCAAGTACACAAAAAACGTCATTTTTCGGAGCCAAGATTGGCCTCTAATCGACGATTTTGGGCTAAGGAACCCCGTCATTCAGAAAATATTTTAGCGGAAATATGCCACCTCTATATCGTGGAACGCGTCTTTTGAGCGGTTTGTCCCCAAACCGGGACTGCAGTCCTACTGTAAAAGGGTTCAGTGTTGAGGAAGGCTAGGTAGTGCGTTCGGGATTGGAGGTCACTCATGAGCGGACGTCCCTTATCAGCGTTGGTACCGGCCCCTTGCGGTCGGTAGACGGTGAAAATTGTGGGCAGAAGCTTGAGGTCCCTTATGCAGTGTTTGCTCTTATCGCAGGGCCCCTTAAGAGAGGCTAGCGGAGAAGAGGGGGAGCGGGGCCGCGGTCAGGGGGGGGGGGGGGGGGGGGGAGGACGTACTCGATGTCATGACTGTAGTCGTAAGATCATAGACCCTCGACTCTCTACAATGCCGGGAGGGTGCACGTCGGGTTATCGTCGACCAGGCAGACATTGCTGGCACCAAGCGCGAAGCGAGACGTGAGGTGTTCAGCGAGTCGCAGGAAGGGTGAGCTGCACCCTGCTGGGAACCACTTGTGAGGCAGGCGGACTTTCTTGCATATGGATGACAGCCTCTATGAATGGGGGGGGGGGGGGGGGGCGCACTCATCTGTCGCTCGCCTTCGTCATGTGACCATCGACCACGCATCCCTTTCGAGACGGACCACCGTCCCTACTCCAAATGTAGACACCTCCAACATTTGGGCACTCATGCCCTGTTTTCCATATAAATTACCAAGTACATCAATTTATCTCGCTGGTTTGATCCCCTTCCAGTTTTTCCTTTTGTGGCCACCGTCTTGCCTCCTAGGATAGCGGTCGTTTTCTCGCCATCATCCATCACGGGGGACCATAATAATCAGGACCGATCATATACACAAAAACCTATATATTCCAGTATTTTTACCAAGCATGTTTGGTCTTTATCACTATTATTACGGGGGACCATAGTAAATGGGACCAAATATTGCCGGTAAAAATACGGAAATATATAGGTTTTCGTGTGTACCGTAGGTCCTGTTTACTATGGTCCTCCGTAATGATATGTCCGTAGCAGTGTACCAAACTTCTCCATGCCACATTCGTCTATTTCCCGGGGGCGGGGGCGGGGGTGGTTGGGTGGGGGGCGGGGGGGGGCAAGCCGTCAGCACCCCCACTAGCCTGGCGCGGGTCAAACTTTTTTTCGAGCGATCGTCCTATTTTATTTCGCGTGTTCACAGGATCAACATTGGTTGACGCCGCAAGGTCGCCTGTTTGATGTCGCACGCGCAGAAAAAAATCAACCTACCGTACAGGTTTGTACGCTTTTTCACGTGTCCGCAAGAACTGACGTCGCAAGGTCGAAACGGTTTCGCTACCTCACCTCGGACAAAGATAATCGATTTCCATCCCCACTTGACGGATCTACCAGTAGACACTTGACGTCACGCCAGCAGAAAATAGAGTCCCCTGATATGTATGAACTACACAGTATATAGCTCAACGTTGCCGAGTGGGAGCCCAATAATAACCTGCATGATCTAGGACATGTTCCCTGGGTGTGATCTATTACGGGGGACCATAGTTAATAGGACCTACGGTATACACAAGAAACTATATATTTACCTATTTTTACTAACAACATTGGGTCCTATTAACTGTGTTCCCCCGTAAAAAAATATATAGAGATCCTGCACAGCATCTCATAACGGCATGTTAGGATCTAGATGATATATCTGTAGATCATCTATCTGTAGATCATCTATGTGTCCGACGCGTGCAGCATTCGCAAGGTCGCCGTAGGTCGGTGGAGGAGCGCGCGGTGGCGATGGCGGCGGGGGGTGCGGGGGGGGGGATGGACTCATTATCACGCATGGCCGTAGTCGTATGACCACAGAGGACGGGGCGTACTCATGTATTGCTCGCCTTTTAGTCATTTGACCATTGACCACGCATCCCTTTCTTCTAGGCTGTACACACGACATAAAAACCTGGCGTTGGAAGCAGTCCCACCCTTCTCCCACCGCCCCCCTCCGCCCGCACCCAACATTTGACGTGCATGTGTATAACACTGCTCAACTAAAGCAATCGGGGGCACTCGGGAAAGTTACCGCTCACGGAAGCACATATTGCTGTCGCTACAAAGGAGCCAAGCGCAGCAGAGTAATTTGTACCTGTCGTCAACTTGTGTACGTCGGTCTGTCGGTTGGTCGGTCGTTTCAGCCATCTCAAAAAGGTTTTTTTTTCCTATTTTTAGGCGCCGTGCTGCAAGGTAGCAACTCGCGTTCGCTCGTAAAACAATAATATAACACGAAGTAAACTACCTAAATGTTGACTATTGAAAGGGGGGGACACTAATCAGGACCCACGACGAACTCGAAATCCAGGTATATTCCCTTATGTTTACACAGCATATTTGGTTCTGAATACTATGTGTATGTGTTCCCCTGTAATCGTTCATACAAAAGATAATAGAAGGAAAAAAAGCGCGCGTGGGAGCGTGACTGACATTGATCATGGAAGCGAAGTCGCTGTCAAGGACCAGCTGCTTAGCCTTGCGGTCAAGGCCGTCGCTCTCTTCCTGCAAGCAGCACATGGTGTAGTCAACACATCGTTCGCCGGGGAAAGGCGTGTTTGGGTCGCGGGGGGGGGGGGGGGGGGGGGGGGGGGTCAGTGAGCCGGTGAGTGGGTGAGTGAATGAGAGCGGCAAGCGACAGGACAAATAGCAAGAACAAAAAAAAAAATGAGGTGTACAGAAACAGTCACGGGGACGAAAGGCGTGCTGGGAGCGGGGGCCGGGGGGGGGGGGGGTGCAGTGACTAAAAGGGAATGCGGCAACGACACGATAAAGAAAGGGGTATTCTTGGCAAGACCTATCATCGGAGGGAGGGCTTACAGTAGTACTCATAGCTCAATAGCTGCAGTAGTACCGCTGTATTCGAAAAAAGTAGCGGAAAAAAGAAACGGCGCCCGAGTTACCGTACATGCGTGCATCGTTACAGCAATGCATACAAGAACGAAGCTGGTGCCGTCCATTCTGCAAAGGGACATTTGCGGTGACACTGGACGTGTCAGAGGGTTTCGGGGCGCGGGGGGGGGGGGGGTGGGCGAGTCGCATGAAGGGTGAGCTGCATCCTACCAAGAACCGCTACTGGCATTGCATTGTCTACTCTGCTTACTGCATATTCGTAGCAATGTAATACGAGTACCTCTGATGCGGCGTAGTTTTGTGACCACAGAACTTGCAACTCTTTAGGACCGAAGAATCGGCACGGACACTGGTTGTGCTGGATATCGACGGGATAAAAAGAACGGTTTAATGTGAAGAGCACACCGCTGCTCTGCTACGGACAGTTTTCGCCTCTTGGAGTCCCTAGAGGCTTCACAATAAAAGCTGCCGTGGGCGCTCTCGCCCTGTCATTCATAGGGCCCCACGTCTGACGACGAAAAGCAAAACAAAAAGAAGAGAGGAAAACAAAAAAAACAAAAAAAAAAAACACGAGAAAAGCGCGATATTTCTACCTTCAACCGTCCGATGAAAAGAGCGCGCAGCAAGCAGCGGTACGACCGGTGTCAAAGCACCACCACCCTCGAACGGAAAAATACAAGGGAGCATCCACAGGCAGATGATGAATAAGAAGGACGACAACGGCCGCCACGTTTGCTTCGAGAGTGGTATATATATATGCATGCTGCTGCGCGCGTGTTCTACACACATGCATCTCCATCCCGTTGCGCTTCGGACACGTTCGCCTACCGCCTGCCCCAGCGGCTGCAGCCCGGCCTGCTTGCTGACGGTGGCCGATGCCGTCGTCACTTCATTCTTTACTATTTCTTGTTTTTCCCTGTGAAGTCCCACAGGGGTTGGTCGGTTACCATAAATATTAAGGGGGATCCATATTAAATAGGACCTGTGGTACACACAAAAACCTGTATATTTACCTATTTTTACTAGCAACATTTGGTCCTATTTACTATGGTCCCCCCCGTATTTTGACATAGCCGCACTTCCACCTTCTTCAGGCGCAACGTGTTCATATATACTGCTACAGCAGCAGTACGATACGTACGTACGAGCACTTGGTGTACCGGTTCAATGGTGCGCCACTGGACAGGTACAGCAGTGCCTAACTGGTGTACCCTTACTTGGGCTTCTTTTTAGGACCAGATTCATGTCGGCATGCCAATGTACAGCAAGCAGTACGTGCTCATTCGGGGACTATGATGTATGAGGGCACAGCAAACCAGCCGCGAGGGGTCGAAGCAACCGTGAGGAGACGCGCGTTGCTAGCTCGCGCTGAATCCGCGACCTTTTCACTCGCTTGATGCCTCGGGTGTGCGGCAGCAGCAGCAGCAGCAGCAGCGGTAGCAGCAGCAACACGTACCAGGTACAGACTTACCGGTACGGCTATTACAAGTACACCAGGTCCTGGTACTACTACGGGGGCCCATAGTTAACGGGACCAAATTTTGTTAGTAAGAAAAGGTAAATATATAGGTTTTTATGCACACCATAGGTCCTATTAACTATGTACCCCCGTAATATTAATAGTACGAGTACGATAATACGGCAGTACTGGTACCGGGTACCCGCCGGACAAGACAACACATCGTACTCTCAACAACCATCAACATAAATATACACACCAGGGTATGTGCGTATTCAAAAGCGGGCTGCAAAGAGCGACGGGGCTACGAGTATGATCTACTACTGTACTCGTGCCAGCTGTTGTCTTGGCAGTATATCAGGTAGTCCCTACTCGTACCATAGATCGGGAGGTGTTTCTCGTACTCGTAGGCTGTTACGTCGTACGAGTACATATTCGTGCGTACAAAGCTTAGCTCTACCTCGAGGCTTCCCAGGGAAGCTTTTTTTTTTTGTTTGTTGCATAGTGCTGCATGACGATAGATAAGCGTTGAGCCGATACTGCTGCTGTAAACCATAGGCTACTGCTGTTGCAGCAACGAAGCAACAGTAAGCATACAGATAGTAGCCGATTCCGCTGCTGCTGCTGCTGCTGCTGCTGCTGCAGTGCATGGGCTGCTTGCTGCACCGCCGAACACAGCAACACCGACACATTTGTCCACTCGAAGGCAGAACAAATCATCACAATGAACAGCCAAGCTTCCGAACTTTGGGGGCAGCATCAGAGGAGGTAGCCGGGGACTGGCCGCCAGGCACTGTCCAAGCCAACGCACAAGATGCAAGCACGCATATGCATCCTCTCTGCTGTCACTTGACGAGTTGCATACCTCTTCGTCCATTCCTTCTGGGATGCTGATCTCCTGCAAGCTGCGTCCCGGCTTGGCACCCGTGCTCGGTCGAGCCCCGCCCGTGCCCCCGCCGGATCTGCGGCGGGCGGAAGAGCTGCTGCTTGCCGTCGACGACCTTGCAGCGGAGCCATCGCCGAGCCGGGACGACGATGACAAGCTACCGCGGCCTCCTTGCGATGCACGACCCGACATCGGACGAAATTAGCAGCCGTACCAGTACGGGTGAGGTGTCCGCGCCGGGAGTACACCCGTCGAGAGGGGTTTCCACGAAAAATACTGCGGATACCGCTAAGGGGAAATTGGTACGCCAAACGGGGCCACCTCCTCTGTGGCCGGGTCGGGTCGTGTTGACAACGATCCTCGAGCCACGGGGCAACCCGGCGTGAGGAACACCAGATCGACTTCTCCGTGTTCTCCCGCAGCGTAGGGTGCTGAAATTTCCTCCGCTGAAATCTCCCGGCTCTCGAGAATGTCGATCCAGCTGGACGGTCACCTTACCTACCCCAACCAGAGGGACTTCGAGGGGGAACGTTCTTCTGCTCATGCTGTGGACGACTCCTCAAACGATGACACGGACGGGGCTCCCTCTTCCATCGGCTGGGAGGGCTTCTGGCGCTACTCAAAGAAGCGGTCGAAGGCGGGCCACGAGCTCTGTCGATTCAAGTATTTTTTCGTGGGACCTGCTGAAACAAGCCCTGAGGGAGTTGACGGTTCGAAACCAACAGAAAAACTAAAGGATGCTGGGGGTGGCGGTGGCGGTGGCGGTGGTGGCGGCAGCAGCAGCAGCGGAGGAGCGGGGGGGGGCGGGACGGCAGCAGACAATGGTGCTGACAAAAGCAAGAACGCCAATGGAAGCGGAACGCCGGTAGAGGAATCGGCCCAAACTCCTGCTGCAGACAAGCAATCGCCGCGAATAGCCGGCACATCGATAACTACTGATGCTGCTCCCGCCACTACCCGTGTGGAAGACCCGTCTAGTGGGCCGACGCCCACTGGTGGGACCCACACGCCGTCGGCAGGGCCAGCGACCGGCGGCCAGGGAGGTACCGCTCCCACTGTCGAAGATGTCCGCGGTGTTGAGAGCGGAGGGACGAGGGACATCGAGAAATCGACGGGTGACGACGAGAAGGGTGAGAGCAAGCCAGTCCCGTTACCGCGTAACCTGACCCTATCCTACGGTCCGGGCGGCGACGGGAGGCTGCCGTCGGGAAGGTGGGCCGGCTTCTTCATCGTTAAGTACGGTCGAGGCGTCGAGGTGCAAGTCGAAGAGACCTTCGTGCTCGAGTTCGGCTCCAAGTCTCCCCGGAGGCCTCCGCCCGCCGCGGCAACCGCGGCAGCCTCGGCACCGCAACCCACGCCGATTCTCACGGCGATGCCCCCGCCGGCGCCATCGTGCGTTCTCAGCAACGGCGACAAGCAGCGGGCGCCCGCGGCGGCGGGAGTTCCACAGGTCTCGAGCCCGCGCGCTCCGGGGATGGCTGGAGCGCCACCCGGTTCGGCACGGCCCGTTGCGCCTGCCGGGGCAATGCCGACGGTGGCACCGGCGGCGGCATCGACGGATGCATCGACGGTGGCAAAATCAGTAGTATCAGCAGCAGTAGCAGCTGTAGCAGACATGGCAGCAGCAGCAGCAGCAGCAGCAGCAGCGGCTGCAGCAGCTGCACCTACTCCGTCGACAGTCGCACTTGCACCTGCGCAGCCAGCGCCAGCAGCAGCAGCAGCAGCGTCAGCAACGGCGACGCCGACCCCGGCGCCGGCATCAACTGTCGTTGCAGTTACCGGTACGGCGGGGACACCAGCCCTGGCGGTAACGCCGGCATCCACTGCCATCACCGCCGCCGCCGCCGCCTCCCCAGCAGGCACCGCAGCCGCGGTATCCACAGTGCCAACGCCCCCACAAAAGCTGGCGACGACATCATCATCACCACCAGGTCCGGCAGTGGCGCCGACGCCGGCAACTGCTGTGACACCAGTGGCAGCCCAACCTTCGCCAGCAGCACCTACAACCCCCGCGTCGATGGCTCCCGTGGTCAGGGTGAGCGGGTGGGGACACAATAAGTACGGCGAGTTTACCCTGACCGGCGGGCACGAGCGGGCCACGGGGCGGCTCGACCTGACCCGCTTCTACTACGAGAAGCCCAAGGCTGTACCGGCAGGGAGGGGGGCATCCGCGACGCCCTCCTCTCGAAGCGATAGGTCCGGCAGGGGCGTCTCCCACCAGAAGAAAAGGAGGCCACTGCCGCCGGGCTCCCCGCAGCTGATCCCGCCGGGCCCATCGCTAGCCGAGCGGAGGACGAAACGAACCCGGTGTCCCAACCAGCGCCTGATGGACGACGAGCCCATTTCTCACAGCTCCCACACGGAGTCCGCGAGCGGCGGCAGCGGCGGCGGCGGCGGCGGCGGCGGCGGCGGCGGTGGCGGAGGGGGAGGGGGAGGGGGCGGTGGCGGCGGCGGTGGTGGTGGCTCAAGCAAACGGAAGGGTTCGGGCGAGGGCGGCGCAAATGCCACCAATCAGCTGACTGTCGATTGCGGGGGGGGGGGGGTAGCGGCTTTTTCCGCTGCCGATGCCGCGAGCGGCGGGGGAGGCAGTACCCCGAAGTCGAAGAAGCCGCGGGACCGAGAGCGTGACCTGTTCATGGAACAGAACCGACGAGCGAGGAGAAAGGCGGAGGAAGCGGGAAAACTGGGGCCGGGCGGGAGCTTCGACGGGATCGACGTGCGGGGGGCAAATACCTGCGTTAGCCCGTCTGAATTCCATGCTGCTGAGCTCGCGGCACGGGCTGAGGCTGGCCGAGAGGTGCTGGCCGTCATAGGCTCTGGCAGCAAGGATCTGGTTGAGAAGGTGAGGGGGTGCTTGCCGACTGCCGCAGGTTTGACCACTGCTTTAGCTCTTTGTTTTCTCGAGCGCCGTTTGTATTAGCAGTGCGCCATATTCGCTTTTTTTTTGTGTTCTATTACCCTGGAAGCAAAGCGCTGCAGTGCGGTACGGAGGAAACCTACTGTACGTGTAATGTGTACAAAAAAAAAAATGTGTTGATTGAGTGAGTGACTTTACAGTGGTTGTACGTGGCACCTGGCACCGATAATTACACTGAGCGTCGACGTGCGAGAAGTGTGTGTGTGTGGGGGGGGGGGGGGGGGTTGCGGGTGGACAGACTGATTCTCGACAGATTGGCTTGGCCGTGTTGACTCGCTGCGTGTGCCGACCGTTTACGCTCGCTTTGTTTTCGAGCTGCTTTTGTACGTGAAGTCTCGGTGTCCCTTTTCTTGCTGCACCGCGTCTCAGAAGTATCTCACGTTAGCCTTGCTTCCAAACGGGTGTTCAAACGCACGGGATATACACATAGGAGGGCAGTCTGCAAGCTTGCGCTCGCCCGCGAGTGTAACAGCTCTGTTTATTTTTGTGTCTCACTTGCGCGGGCGTGTGTGTGTGTGCCTTCGCCAACTGTTGCTGCTGTCATCGAAACCGACGGCCCCGGTCACCAGCGATGGGCGCGCACATAGGGTGCATAAGCGAAACCGCGCACGAACTACTGACGCGTTCTATGATAGGGCTGTTCAATAGGCACACTTTCTGGCTGACGGGGCTTGGAGGGCTCTGAGAAACTACCCAGTATCGCTGGAATGTATTTTACGCTTTGCAACATTTTACGTTTATAGAAAGTGTTGCCGGCGTCCCCGCTGGCTCGGTAGGTGGTCCTCGTGCATCTTCTACAAATCGATGCTGAGGGTTCAATTCTCACCGAGTGCACACACGTACTGGCAGGGACTTTTTCTTGCATACAAATTGATGAGCGCGAGAGCATGAGTTAGAGAGATTGCAACATTCGATGATAATCGACGAGCAGTGGGAAATGCTTAACCCAGCTATAAAAAAAAACTGAAGGCACGTACCGGCGGAGAGAAGGGACGACACCTCTGAGTGACTACGGCTTTTTGTCCAGAACCTGTAAAGTAAAAGTGCTGATCTAAAAAATCAAGTGCTGATCTAGAAAACAAAAACAAAAAAAAGCAAAAAATGCAAGTACGTACTCGTACGTCAGCTAAGTTTTTTTCTTTGTACTACCTGTCAATATGCCATGGTACGATTCTTCTTCGGGTTTAGCGTACCCCCTAAACATTTTCTGACACTCGTCTTTGGGGCGATGCATACGAAGCTCCTCAAGTGAGTGAGAAGCCTCGGAAAATTCAGATTAAATTATACATACACATACCCCTTCCTTACAAAGTACGCGCGTATTACACGCACGTTCGTAGCATGCGTCGAGTGGGTCGGAGCGACTGACTCCCGCGGTATTTAAATCTATCTCACGGGTCCTGTATAGCGGTATGTAGCTTTTGATTTCGCCCGCAAGAAAACACAACTTTTGGGACTGCTCTTCCTTTTTGGAGACAGTGTGCCTGGAACCAGATTCAAATACGTGTTTCTGTGCAGTGCAGTGCAGTGCAGTGCTAAGGGACTGAATTCATTTCACCCCCTTCAGAAGTTCGCCCCAAGTTTTTGGAGACCGACCACTTTTTGAGATTTGTACCGGGTATGTATTTGGATGGTACATTTTTTCTACAGCAGTTCGATCGATCGGTCGGTCGATCGGTCGACCCTAGTGAGAGACGGTGCGTCGCATGCGCAGTTCGAGATTGAGGGCTGCATGTAGCCGCCACGTGCTATCGCGAGGGCTGCTCACCACTTTCTCGAGAAAATGGTTGACACACTCTTGTGTACGAGACGAATAGAACTAACCCTAACCCTATATAAGCCGAATGATGCAACCCTAGCCCTGGCCTTAAGCCAATCAGATCAAATCTCGAATAAGTGGCAAGCTCTACTGGTTATACCTGACTGTCTCCGGTGATGAGTATTTGTTCCGATTTCAGCGGCACAGCAGCTGTCGGCATTGATTGGCGCTTTTCTTTGAAATATTGAGGCGCTTTTTTTTTTGCCGCTGGTTGTTGATGTACGTGGGGAGATGTGGGGTCAGGTCAATCAGTCAGGATTACGATTAGGTCGTCGGAAACTCTTTGTGCTGTCTTATCTCCCGGGCCCATCGCGGAGGGGAGGCAAGCGGTTCTCGCCCCTCCCTTTTTACGAAGCCGAATCGGGCTGTGTACCTTCGTATGTTTTGCTTTTTGTCGTGCTTCGGTCGGTAAAAAACGCCAATACGCCTCGAAATGGCCGCCAAGCGAAGCGCGAGCTTTATTCTCCTGGTTTCGTGTCCGACGGGCGCATATGCATTGCATGCATGCATGTTAGCATCACTTCACCTTTTTTATTTTGTTTTGGAATGTTTTTTTTTTTTCGGTTTTTTGGCGGAAGGCACACGCACCTCGAAAAACTGAACTCACTTCCAACTGCTGTATTTTATGCGGACAGACACCCGCGCCTCGAGAAACGAAACCGATTGTTGTAGCCGGTATGTTAGCAGCGCAGGCGCAGACACGGTGGCAGTCAGTGGCATACCTTTACGTCTGTGCGCGATATTGTTTTGTTTCCGCCCCTGACCGACCGACCGACCGACCAACCAACCGACGGACCGACATTACCAACCGACCGTGCGTGATTTGCGTGTGACTCATGCTGCCGTTTTTTTCGCTCGTCCCCAAAAAACAAAAATTGCTACTGTATTGTACGTGCCGGCAAAACCTTTTTGCGCTTGAGAGCAGGAGGCCTTCGCGAATATGGAGCTGGAACAGGCCACCCTGGAGGCGGATGCGGCGGCAGCCGCGGCGAAGGCGATGGCCGAAGCTGTGGCGACCGCTGACGCCCACGCGGCCGCGCTAGCGGCTGCGAAAGCGTCGGCGGATAACAGCGGCGGCGGGTGGGGAGGGGCGGGTGGGGGCGGTGGTAGCGGCGGCGGCAGCGGCGGATCTGGTAGCGTTCGGACGGGGCGCGGGCCGGGGCGGGCAAAACGGTTGTCGGCAGAGCGGTGGCAAGAGCTGACGCTGGACAGAGATACGGGAGAGTACTACGAGGGTGGGTGGTTTCGCGGCAGGCGGCACGGCAAGGGTCTCTGCGTGTACGCCGACGGGCGCATGTACGAGGGGGACTGGCGGGCGGGCAAGGAACACGGGGTGGGCAAGATCATGGAGGGCGACCGGACGGTTCTCTACGCGGGGGAGCTCGCCGACGGCAAGCTGTGCGGGAAGGGCCGCTACTCCGACGGGTCCGGCATGACGTACGACGGCGAATGGAAGGAGAGCGCCATGCACGGCCGCGGGGTGTACACGTTCCCCGCGTGGTCGGGCGGCGGCACGGGCGGCGGCGGTGATGGTGGTGGGGCCGTGGGTGGCGACGATGTGACCGCCGCCGCCGTTCACGGCTCAGCGGTCTACGACGGCGAGTTCAGGGACAACGCGCGCTGCGGGCGGGGGGTGCAGACGTGGCCGGGGGGGAGCTACGACGGGGAGTGGCTTGCCGACGCGAAGCACGGGCGCGGCGTCCTCTGCACCGACGACGGCTTCCTGTACGACGGGCAGTGGGTGGACGACCTCGCCGAGGGCCGCGGCATGTGCGTCCACCAGGACGGACAGCGGTATGAGGGGGTGTTCCGCGGAGGGAAGAAGGAAGGCCGGGGAACCCTGGCTTTCGCCAACGGCGCCTCGTACGAAGGACGATTCCGAGATGATGCGATCGACGGGCAGGGGATGCTGCACATTCCGAAGCCGGTGGAGGATATGATGGGCGGCTGGATGATCCCTATCCAGTTCCAATCCGACATCGAGCGCATCCATATCAAGGCTGGATTTGATAAGGGCGGGCTGTGAGCGGCGTGGGGACGAGGGTGGGGTGGGGTGGCGGCGGTGTGGTCAATTTTTGCGTCGTTGTTTTGGGAGCTTTTTCGCTTGTTTCCTTATGTTGTCTTCCTTTTCTTTTTTTGTCTTTTTTTGTCTTTTTTGTCTTTTTTTGTCTTCTTCCCTTACATTTCTCTCGCTTGTTTGTGTGTGTGCAGTGCGGGTGTGTGCCCTTCCCCCCCCCCTGTTTTTCGAGCGTCGTTTCGCGATTTTATCTGAGTAATGTCCCAAGTAAATGTCATAATAGTTTCAAGGTGGGAACGTGGTGAAATTGAGTGAATCAGCCGGAGAGTGTAGTATGTGACGAAAAAAAAAGACGAAGCTGTGAGATCGAAACTGTACTCAACACTCATCTTTGCAAGCTTGGTGTGATACTAGTGATGATTCGATCGCGCGTTCTACGAGGTGTGTAGGTTTTTAGAGTTGTCTACAAATTATTACAGGTTTGAAAGTATTATACGCGCTAACACGTTTTTGTTTTGGAACGAAACGACCAAGAGGTCTTTCTGTTTTTTTTTTTTTTTTATTGAATGAGCGGGACTTGACTAGAGGTGGGCACCGGAAAGAAGGAAAGTTCGATAACCGTTAACCGACTGGGAGGCGTTATTTCCTGAAACGAATAAACCGGTATAGCCGGTTGTTGCGGTGAAACGCCTCTACATGATTTGAGTCCGCGAGACTTGTCTCTCTTGCTTTAGTCGTCCTTGACTAGCAGTGAGCACTCGAATTCTCTTTCCGGCACACCGCTGCATGCAATTAGCTGACCGCGTTGAGAAAAAATGTATAACCAGAGGAGCTGTGAGATCGAAAACATTGTCGAAACTCCGTCTTCGCAGGCTTGGATATGATGCCTCGATCGCGCGTGCGGCGGGATGTGTACAGTAGTAGGTTCTAAAGCTGTGCCTGGGTATCATGTATCGTGTATCATTTCGTATATACGACATGGGAATTCGAGAAATCGTGGTGGTGATAGTGCGATGACAGCGGTGTTTTGGTGGGCACCACGCATGATTTTCCATTGTAAACACTGCTGCTGCTACCACTGCACGACTCACTGGACAAATTATAGGCGTGGGCCATGAGCCAATGAACCACACGACGAATCCATTTGGTGACAGGGATGAGAACGAGTGTATTATTTTTGCGCTTCTCGTGGGACACGACAGCAAGGTGCATCTCCTGAATATTATTCCCCGAGTTGGATACAAAACACCCCCCCCCGCCCCCCGGGCTGCTTTACCGTTCGTTTACTGTAAACTGCGACATTTTCAATGCGGGACTTGTACGAAGAAGGAAGGAGAACTCTCGGAGTGGTCATGGTCTTAGGACAATAAGCCAACCACACGGTACACCAGAAAGAAGAACTCCCTCTGCCAGCCCCAAAAATACTCTCAGGTAGAAAATATCAGAGGCTGGTGATACGACGTAAAACGACGAACAACACCCTTCGACCGTCACGCAAGATTCACCGTCAGGCAACGAAGTGTAACACGCTTAACGAGACACCATGATATCTTGTTCTTCATCTAACCGTGAGTGGGGTAATCGCATCATCGTTGCTGAATCAGAATAGTGGCTCTGCATACACTTTATAATCAAGATGCAAGCGTGTTCGGTTATTGGGGCTATACCGGATAGCTCGCGCAAGTCCCACACTACCCGGAAGAGATGACTCTCCCGGGTGGCTATCTCCACCGCACCCGCTCTTCTCGGGGGTCAGGTCGGGTCAACGTGCCCAAACTCCAAGGGTGACAGCAGCCTATTCTGGTGTTGCAACGGGGGCTATGGGCTAAATTGACATACAGCACGAAATTGGAACGTGGAAGTGCGGTGAGCTTAAGCGTTATTTTTACCAATCCGCCGGAGGATAAAGGAAAAGAAAAGAAAAAAAAGAGTATAACCGACCGGCGGTTGTTGTTGGATAACCGGTACAACCAGGACGAAAATCACCCGGGTATCAAAATAAAGAACCGTCACTCGCAGACGCCTGGTGGGTTGCCAGTAACCGTCAGTGAACCGGTTATTTTCCAAACGGTGCCCACACCTCTAGACTTGACATGTGTGTATCCTTTGGTTCCAATTTTTGGAAACAGTTATTCAGTTAGCGCTCTACAGTAGGTAGCATGCCGCCCGTGCGAGTGTGAGCCGGGTTCGTATCCGCTCGATGTGTTTTGTGATATGCACGGTTTTCTAGCACGAGTTGTCAGCTGCGTGCGTTAGTTACTCCGTGCCCTTTTTTTCGTGCACTTACGATACGTAGATCCTGCGTACATCCGCCAACAAAATGACGGCATGTGGCGTGACGTACGTATATACATCCGCTGCTTGCTGACGACTTTTCCCCCAACACCAGAAGAAGCAGCATGTCGTGGTGTTCGCTTCAAAAAGAGGGCCGTCTTTAAAGCGGCGGCGCGAGCGGCCATTGTCCGCGACTTGCCAACCCCCCGCCCGGACGAAAGCTCCCAGGAGCGGTGGACAGAGCAACACACCACCACCACCAACAACTTGGTAGTCTCACGCCTGAGCGAAAGCTCCCAGGAGCAGGAAGGGCTCATTCCGCGTCTTGAGAGCAAAAAAGAGTCTCTCGTACACTGCGCTCCGCGCCAAATATTTCCCTGGGATACTTTGCTGTCCGCGTGCTCCGGGTGAAACTTACCCACAACGAAAAAGCTTCCATTTTTTTCCCCCTTTATGGTCAAGTATTGCTTTGTTGCCGATTGTATATATCTGACACCTGCTACGATAATAGAGGTATATATAGCGCTTTTTTCCAGTTCGGGTTATATAGTATCAGTGCGCAGCATGATTATTTAAAATTGTCCTGTTGACCCGGGCAGCATCCAGGGGAGCCGCTGGCCTATATCTTTGACAAGGAATCACATACAGAATACGCGCGCTCGATTTATCACAATACTTGGTAAAATTCGGTAAAAATGGAATATAGACGAGGCGTATTACGCAGCTTGCAAAGTTGAGTATCAACTATTTAATCAGTCGAACTCACAGCTGACGTATTTAAAAATTTATTTTAAAAAAAAAAAAAAACGACTGACCGGACTCCTTAACCCAATCTTGTTGGCATATACCAAAGGACTTTTTTTTTCAAATTTAATTTTCGTGATAAAAAACTTTGGTTTCGACATGGATCATCGGGTTTCACCTTTTTTTAGTAGCTTTTTTATCATAAAGAATCTGCTTTGGGGTTGAGGGATGGAGCTCCCTCAAGGTCGACTGAGGAGCCTCAGAAATTTCGAAACATTAAGGGCTACCTCTGCCCTAGAGCATGACTCATCTGTCTGTTGTCACCTTTATAGTTTGCAAGGGTTGCGGATTCCGTCACGCCCAAGAAATGGGGTGGTATCTGTGCTGTGCTGGTGAATCGTACCCGGCGCCTCCTCATCTAGTGAACAGGGTACAGCGCAGTTTGTTCACATCCTGCGGTATTTTTGGCAGTGCAGTGTTGACATGCTGCGGTAATTAGCAGGAAACGCTACACGCTTCCGAATTCAGGCGGGTACTTATGCCCGTGAGTGTCTCGAGTATGTTACGTCGCAAAACGAAACGTATCATTACATCATCCATCCAGCACCAGCCCTCGATGCAAAAAGGAGTCACCTTCAATTGAGTGAGGGTTATTCGGCCGCTCGCCTATAATTGAAACGCAATTCTGGCAACAAAAGCCATTTTCAGGAGT
The DNA here is from genome assembly GCA_031763025.1 of Macrocystis pyrifera. Lineage (NCBI taxonomy): Eukaryota > Phaeophyceae > Laminariales > Laminariaceae > Macrocystis > Macrocystis pyrifera. The sequence continues at coordinate 5,054,798 of JASSKH010000030.1, forward strand.
CGTGTGTTAATGGGTGCTACCTTAGTTAAAGAGCCGGTATTTTGAAGGATCTTTTGTTTCCAGATTTTCCGGATTTGTTTTCCAAATATGTGAAATGCGAAGTGTTCCTGATTTTTCTCCCTCTCTGTCAATTTTTCACAAATTGCGACAGAATAACGCCTCCTCCGTATTTTGATACACGACAGTTCACAAATCGAGAAGATCTGGATGATCCAGAAAACCAGAAACTTTCGAAAACAAACGTATGTATGCATGTATGTATGTATGTATGTATGTGCAAGGTGAAGAGAGGTTTGGTTCACAGGTGTGCTTTTACAGTACTTGGTCGGACCTATGGGCTGTGACCCTCCACGTATAGTACTGTTCCGTGTTGTCATACGCAAGCCTGTAGGGTCGGACAAATCGTTGCGTTTTTGTTCCCACCGCAAGAAACGAATACAATGGAGCAATGCCACGGACGGTGATCGTGGTACCGCTTTTTGGCTCAATGCTTTCTGACCGGTTGAAGTACTATAGGTTTCCAAGTGAGGTACTACCGGTTCGTAGTACAACAGTATGTACTTCTCCTAAAGCGCCAATAGTAGTGTATTTCGTATTTGCTACAGGGCTACGTAGCGCATAGAATTGTAGGTCGGGTTGCGCGAGAAAACTTGTTCGATTTAATGTTTCCGGGTGAGATATTGAGCTCTCCTTACGGGAGAGGAGCTAAAAAAAATAAGCCATCACCCCTAAAAGGCATTGCTCCTTTCGTAAGACAAGTTGAATTTGTCTTCTGCGTGTCGTCGTCGCTCACGATGGAGACGTCCTCCATGTGCTCTTTGAGTCCATCGCACATTTCAACAAAATCCTCAAATTTCAAGAGGCGGCCTCTTCCAGACGCGCCGCCAAGCTTCGCTCCAGCAGCCTCCAAACTGTTCCTCCTGCTCGTCGACCTGTCGCTGAACCAGCGCCAGACTCGATCTGCGGAAATGTATTTTCCGGCGTCTCGGACAATGGCCGCGGCGGCTTCCAGCGTTACTAAGCCGTGGATGCCGCCACCGCAGATGGTATACCGGTCAAACGCTCGCCTCCCGCCATCCCCGCAGCCCGCTGGGAAAAGCCATCTCAGCTGACAGGAATATTGCGATTTTTCAATGTGGCCGCCGGTAGTCTCCGTCTCCGTACCGGCATCGATGTTGGAACTATTGTGAGCTGCGTCAAGAGCGGTCTCGGGACCGCTGCAGGCGACGAGGTCATCCGCCTCATTAGCCCATCCTACGGCAATTCGGGCTGGTGGAGTTCGACAGTGAGCGGGCGCCGATAACGACCCGGGGCGAACCTTCAGCATGGATTCGTCGTCGTCGTCGACGTCGTCGTTGTCGTTGTTGTCCTCGTCGCCTGCCCCAAGGTGTGACGATGGCGATCTGCCACGGCGTCCTCGACCCCGATCTTTCTTACCTCCACGCGTGCAACTCCCTTCGGCTGAAACTACCGCCGAAGACAACCTCGCTCGGTCCTTGTGCACGGCGGCGACATAAATCTGAACGAAGATTCCGAAGTCCACGATGTTTCGCACTAGAGCCATCACGCGCCACAGGATTCGAAGCCAGCCTTTCCGCGCCTTCTTTGACTTGTGGCCGACCTCTGATGTCCCCATCGTCTCTCGCGGGAGCAGCAGCTGTGGATGGATCCTGGCGCTCCACCGCGTCACTCCAAGGCGGTCGAGCTGTGGCCAACCCCGAGACAAATCATTGGGAAAGATTAAGAAAAAAACACATTGAATTAGACTGTAGCGAACAATAGATTAGCCGGGTCGCATTTCCACGCGGTCGCCCCGCTTAATTTACGAACTGATGGGGACAAACGACAACGATGACTGGTGGCACGGCGTTCATCACGAAGTTAGGGTTATGAGCGGGGCGTGCTGCAGGAAAGAGTCGTGCTGAGGTAGGGGGGAGGGGAGGGTGTACTCATCATCATGCATGGTCGTAGTCATATGACCATAGACCCTCGCATCCCTACAATGCGGGGACGGTGCATGTCGGGTTTTCAGCGACCAGGCATCCCTACAATGAATGCCGGGACGGTGCTCGTGGGGTTTTTAACGACCAGGCAGACATTGCTTGCACCAAGCGCGAAGCGCCGTGAGGTGTTGGGCGAGTCGCATGAAGGGTGAGCTGCATCCTACTAAGAACCGCTTTAGAGGCGGATTTTCTTGCATATGGATGACAGCATCAATGAATTGATTTAATTTCTGGTGTGGCCACTTCCAGAGACAACAATGGGTTTACTATGTAATCCGCCTGTATGATCTTAACAGTAACTGCTTAGTGGTTGTCTCACCATATACACACTACGTGATACGATCGGTAAGGGGGGGGGGGGGGGGGGTTATTATTTTTTTTATCTCAGATCCCTACGACAAGGAACTCTACTATACCTGTATGATACCTCGCCCAGGACACCAATCTTCTTTTGACAGTGTGTGAACCCTTCTCGGGATCTCTGCTCACGTACACAGTATGCGTAGATGTAAAAAATGTGTCTTTTGAACAAGCACTATACATTGTCAGACGGCAAATAAATAAAATGTATACTATGTATCCTCCGGCGGATTGGTAAAAATAAAGCTTAAGCTCACCCCACCTCCAACAATAATAATAATACGTAGATGTAAAAACACAACAGCAAACAACGAACAAAGGCAACGCTTTCGTAGCAAAACCCATGGGGGTTGCAAATATGTCGGGTCAGTTCGTCACTTGAGGAGGGAGCCTCTTCGGTCGGAAAAAAAAAAAGCTGGGGCTCAGAATTACCCCCCTCAACTGTAACACGACTGGAAAAGCAACTAGCCTGAGGATTGTTGCTACGTACGTACTGTTATAGCTTACTCTGCCCTTTCTGCGTATTTGGCGCAAAAAAATGGATGCCCTCGCTTACCTGCTGCCGCCGTATGTCGCACAAAAACAGCGCAGGTGGTTTCAACCCGTTGGATATTTCCAAAGATCGTAGAAACCCCCGTCCCCCAAATACGACGCAAATTACAAACAACCGCGAGGAGGTACGTACTATTGCTATAATAATAGTGAACGAAATGCTGTCGACGTCCCACCGTCTCAATGTCCCTTTGCCGATTTTCCGCAAACGCGGCTCCATCGGCGTACATCTTCGCTAGGATGGAGACGATTCCCGTTCTCCCGAGCGGCTGTGGTGCGTCGGGATACTCGCGACTGATTCGAACGAGGGTCGAGGCCACGTCCGCCACACTACGAGTACACGCCATGGCTTGCCGCTGACGCCACCGTCTTCGATGGGCAGCAATGCGTTGTTGAGCGAGAAACGTCCTGTGGGTGTACCGGGCGTTGGGGGTGGTTTTACGTAGAAGGCAGGCGGATGTTCCTGTGAGGTGCATACGATTTATACGTGTTGTATCATTGTGCTTAGTTTGTCGCTCGTACGGATTGCAGGACATTGCGTCGGTAAGTAGCGGATGTAAGGTGTGCTGCAGTAGTATCCTTATAGTTTACCCGTTACGCCATTGGACCGGTATGTACAGGATTCGCACGTGAGAGTACAGTTTTAGAGTTTATTATGCTGTGTTAACGAAGTCAAACGGCCGCCAATACGTCTGTACGGTGCAGCATACACGAAGTCAGACGGGTTTCTTTTACAGTAGTTTAGGGTCGATCTTAACGAGGACTGTTTTTTTTTTTTTCACATTTTTTTCGGTATTTTTCGGAAATTTCGGTATTTTCCTGCTTTTCAGTTTTTTTTTCAGTATTTTCGGTTTTTCCTATACCGAAATTTCAGAAAAAATACCGAAAAAAAAAAAAAAACGAATAACAGTCCTCGTTAAGATTTTCGGCATTTTTCGTTTTTTTCCTGGATAGGAAAATACCGAAAAAAATCTGAAAAACAGTCCGATCCTTATCCCGCGAAGCCAGATACCATGGTAGGAGCCTTTTACTACGTACAGGTACAGCAAGAATATTGTTTTGGAGACCAACTAACTTACACGGGTTTTCGGTCTCCTGCTTCCTCTCGCCGGGCCCGTGGATGGTGTCTACAACGTCGCCGTCGCCTGCGCTGCCCCGGAGCTTTTTTTGTTTCGCCACGACCAACACGGTGACCATCCCAACCAAACGGGTCCAAGTCGTCTGTTGATGAACCTCGCTCCGTCTCCGACGAAGAGTACCCACCACACTCTTCGCTACAAGTAGTATCCAGGTCCGATAGCTTACCCTCCCCATAGTCTCTCCCGATACTACCGTCCAGCTTCTCCTCGTTGGCATGTGCGCCTCGTCGTCGTCTTCTCCTCGCGCCCATGTGCATCACATCGCCACGCGTTCCACCTGCGCTTCGCTGAAATTCTTGATACAGCTCTGAGATCCCAGGTACTCGCAGATCAGCGATTGCCTCGTCCCTGTCCACCATTTCAAGCGCAATCTCGACTCCAACCGAGCTCGAGGGTGGAGAAAGCGCCAGATCAATGTTTCTTAAGCTCGCGGGTTCAATTCGTGCCGTCGACGCTACGGCAGCAACGCCTCGGCGCGAGAATGCCACCTTCGCCGGCAAGTGGTGGCCGGTTACGACCGGTCTCATGCCTGCAAACTTGAGTGAGGCCACCTGGCCGTGGTGAACGTACGCAGTGGAAGAAGAAGTGCTGAATCGGTGCCGAAGGCGAGACGCCGTGGGCTTGTCGCACTGTACGACTATTTTGGTGGCCGTGCGCTGCCCCCCGGTGTCGCGATACAGTTGGAGTTTAGCCCCCCCCGTGTGGGATACCCATAATAGCGGTTGCGAGGTCGCGTACTGAGACGATGTCGTCGAAAGCGCTCGACAAGATCATTTCTACCTCCATGGCTTCGAGTTACCACTACTGTACGTACTGAGATGAAATAGCGTGCACTCTGGACCACAGGTAGGTCCGATAATCTGCGGTGCCGTTGTTGATAAGCCACCCCCCGACTGCGCTCGTCGTCTTGATCGTGCCGGCGCAATTGTACGCTTCCAAAGGACCTGGTGCTTGTGAACCTTTTTTAGTGTACGTTTGCACGGAGCGACTCGCCAGGTCTCACATATCACATCAAACACCCTATACCTGGTACGCGAGTCACAAGTTACATGTCAAATGCCACACACACATACAACAAAATACGTACTCGTACTACTGCCTGCTGTCCACTCATGCATCATGCCGCCTGCCTGGATGATGATTATCTCGCCCCTGCGCTCGTAACTGGAGACTTGTCCAATCAGAATCCGCGAATCCGTGAATCGAGATAATTTGAAATAACGGTGTTCATAAAGATCACGGAGGCGTTCGACAATGGGCAGGCGAAGGCTTGCCAAGAGCGAGCACACCGCCGTTCAAAAGCCTTCAGCCTTCCGCCAACCGGGGGCCTTCGTGTCCCGCGCTGCAGCATGCAAAACTCAGAGCCAGGCTCCGCGATGGACATCTCTTGCACAGACGACGATTACCCGCCTGTTTCCAGCAAGGATGTCGAAGGTACTGCTGTCGAGTTGGGCTACCAAGGCTGGGCAGCAAGGCGCCTGGTGCGGGCTTGCCACCGGATCTTCGTCAACAGCAACAGCCAAGGCGCGGGAAACAACCTGATACCCACGTCCGTAGACCACCGGGGCGTGATCTACTGGTGCTTGTCCAACATCAACGTGGACGCGGTCTCCTCCGCGGCGTCGGCCGCCGCCTCGGAGGCCGACCTCCGAAACGAGGACGTCTTCTTCACGACGGGCTAACCGATTTTTACCACGTCTGGACCCTCGCCGAAGCCTTCCTGCTCGACTCCACGCCCTTGCCGGCCGCTCCCCTGCTCCGGTGGCTCAAGATGTATAGCCAGTCGGGCGAGGACGAAGCGGCACGGTGGGCCCTGGACGAGACGGAGCGAGTGGCGCTGGACGCCGACTCCCTCGGAGGCTCGGCCGATCCGACCCCGGCCTACTGGGACGCGCTCGAGTCTCTCATCGTCGGCGTGCTGCCTAGACGAGCGGCGGCGATGTTGCGGAGCCACCCGGAGGGGCGCAACAACGCCGGTGAGGTCGGCGCGGTGGCCCGCCAGCTGGAGAAGATGCCTCTACTCTTGCCCGAGGAGGTGGGTGGCGGCGACGGCGCAGAGGTCCAGCTGGACCGGGAAGGCTTCTTCGAGACGTGGACGCGGTGGCAGAAGGGATGCAAGGCCGCGGCGGCAAGCTTCGGCTTCGTTGCGGGCGCAGGCGCCGGAGGGGGGGGAGGACGAGGGGTCGGGACCGGGGGAGGCGACGGGCGGCGACGGCTGCGGTGGCTGTGGGGAACGCTCTGCGGTGAACGGGGCTGCCTGGTGGAGGCAACGGACTCATGGTCTGGGCTGTTCGCCGCGGTGCTGGCGTTCGAGAGGCCGGACATACGGAAGGAGGAGGTGGCGTCCGTCATGAGGGAGTGCGCGAGGACGCATCGTAACCACAAGGAGGAGGACTTCCTGCTGAATGTAAGGAGCTTTTGTTGCAACTTCAGGCGGTACGACATACAAAGTACAGCAGTAGTGGTCTACTACAGTACAGCAGTGCATCTTTGTGTTGCATACACGGAGGGTTTCGTAGTCCGTATATAGAGGGGACAGCTGCTGAAACATGTCGAGGCCTGCAGTGTGTTACGGCGGTGGTGCCGGTGCGTATGTAAGAAGGTCTTTGTATCTCCTGTAGCTGTGTGTGTGTTCTTCACATTAAACCGTTCTTTCTACCCGTCGACATCCAGCACAACCAGTGTCCGTGCCGATTCTTCAGTCCTATTAATAGAGAGATACATGTTCTGTGGTCACAAAACTACGCCATAGAGATACTGCAGCGCAGTACATTCAGCCGTCCCAACGGTTCCAACTTTTGTCGAGGATTTGCTACTGCAGAAACGGTCCAGCAGTCTGCAGTGTGCTACCGGTGAGCACCAAGATCTGGTGTGGTACCGCTTGTGTATTTTATCGCGCATAATGTTGCTGTCGTTCCGATGGTGAAGCAAAGGGTGTACGCTTCCGACTTTGAAATGTTGCAACAGTTTCGCGCGGTTTCAAAACGTTGTCGCTGCCACTCAAGCACGCAAGCAGTAGGCGATAGACAGCAGCGTAGGTATAATGCGGAGCAATGTGTGTTTGTTATGTTGGTTATGTTGTCAATATACAACAGAAGTGCTACAGGTATACGATACCTCGTCGTGAGTCGTGGCAAGTCCGACATACAATTCGAGCGCTGATGCTGGCGTGGATTTAGAGATATGCCAACTGCGCGAGAGGAGCGAATGGTAGGTCATTACCCTATCCGTGCCAGTCAGAGTCGATAAAGCGGCCACCCTCACCTTTAAACGAAATGACACATTGGTATATATACGTGCCTGGTAGTGTTTTGCGCATCGTTCATGTTGTAGATTGGTTTGCAGCGCCATCTGCAAGATGCCTTGGTGCCTGACGGCGATTCTCTCATCTTGGCATGGCCCTGCTGATCAGAGGATATGTGGCGACGAGCCCTTCAAGGTTGATGTCTAATCGATATCGGGAGGTACCGCGATGCGTGAAGCAATCGCGATTTCTGGTTTTTGTGATTGTCGCGCACGGTTGTGGTGCCGACGAAAGATGACCCTTTCAATAACTTCAGGCTCGAGCAAGAAGAGCCAACCCCACACAGCGGTACGACTGCTGTGATCGAGTGCACATAGCATACATAACGCCTACAGTACAGCACGTACACATCTATCTACTGAGAAGAAATATTGTGCTTTCGCTCTGTTAGGAAATTCCAGTTCGGCCGTGGTTAACTACCGACTGTTTAGATAACAAAAGGAGAGGTTAGACGTCATTTTTTTTGCTAACCTTATGTTATCGGGACTGTAACTCTATTCGCGATTACTACGGTAAGCAGTATCATGTAACCTAGCGGCGGATGCCCGCCCCGTGTCCCTCTTCCTTAGCCTTTACGTTCAAACGCCAGCGCCTGATCCCCTGCCGCCGCTCCCTCCCGCCTTCCCCGCGCTTGCTCGCCCCCCCCCCCCCCCCGTCTCTCTCCCTCCGACGACGAAAAGGTTATCCGGGATGCGTCATCCGGCGCCGTCAATTCGATCCTTCGCTTTGCCAGAGACAACGGGGACACGCTCGCCCTCTCCGCCTGCGCCGCCCACCTCGTCGACCTGCTCTTCAGGGCAGACCTTTCGTTCATCACTCACGTGCAGCGGCAGTGGTTCATGCGGCGGCTTGCCGACCGGCTTAAGGCATTCCCCTGCGGCGGGTGGGAGCTAGCCGCGACATACGAAGCCAGCGGCTGCGGCGTTAGTGACGACCGCGCGGAGCTTCTGAGAAATATTGCGCGCGCGGTGGTGCCCGCGTCGGAGAGGGCGGCCCCACGAGCTCGTGGAGTGGTGTCGCGTGAACGGTCTGGGGGAGGACGTGGCCGCGGCCGTCTGCCGCAAGCGGGGGGAGGTCTGGACAGGAAAGGCAGGACTCTCAGCGGAGGCCACGGGCACCGCTGTCGAGTTGGGGGGAGCACTGGGCCCAGGCGAACGACGCGCAGCAACGGACTCCAGGCGCGTCCCGGGGGCCTGCGGGAAAGCGGCGTACTGGTTGTCGAGAGGCGGCGGAGGCGTGCGGCTTGAAAGACTCTGCGCAGAAGTTTCGGAGCGACTGATGGTGGAGGTCTCGCGCCGTTGTGCTGGTGGTATTGGCGACGACGTTAAGGTAAGAGGCGTGGGATCCCAGCCATGGTCGCGTGGACCGACCGGTGGCTTTTTGCACGTCGGACGTCGGCTGTGTTTTTTACGGGTGTGGAGTTGGCCGGGCTTGGTACATAGCCCTTGTCCTCACAGAGATTGACTTTTGATTCGAGTCAACTTGCGGAAAGAAAAATACAAAAAAGTAATGGAAGGGGGGTGGCAGCACCGACAGCGGGAGGTGTTTCCACCTTGTTACCAAGAAACGGTCGACAAGATACAAACATGTGGGTAGTAAGTTTTTTGTTTTTTGTCGTCGGAGAACGTGACACAGAGTGGACATCAAGCACAAAATTTCACCACTCTGGGGTCGTTTCGATGACGAGGCGGAAGCACCTCCGTGAAAGTGTTCGGCTGCGCGTTTGGTTTGAAGATGCCTGGTAGCTGGTGTACTACATACGGTCCTAGGTGTGTGCGTAGGGAGTGCACCCGGGCGACCTCCGTTAAGCGGTCGCGCTAGGGATTGATGGAAACACCCGCGCGCGAGAAGACTAACTGGTCCATGGCCAGCTGCTCAGTTGCGCTTACAGCATCTGCCGAAAAACGATTGGCGGCCGTGTTATTCGAACCAAAACGTGCTCCTGAAACTCTCGGTACACTTCGTTTGTCTCGTGCATTTGTACATTTTGGCGTACTTTTTGGGGTTATGCGATGATTGTCGATCCTGGCTTGGTCGTCCTTTCGAGCTTCACTGAACTTCCCCCTTGGGAGACGTCCGAAGACGTCCAAACCTCACAAGCTTCATGTAGCAGCCCGTTTTTACGTGTTGAGCACGCTGCCTGCAGACTGCACTCTCTACTCTGGCAAACCCTTTTTAATATATGGCCCCGACCTTCAAAAGAAGCGAATGCAGTTGTCCGAGAATGCTCCCCAATATTAGTGAGCCTCGCGCACTCCCGACGTGATCTGCTGCCTCGCACGCCTTGGTGTTCGTTCTGCTCGGGCAGGCTCAGCTCGCCGTGCTTGCCGAAGCGGAAGGAGTGCTGGCCGCGATTCCCCCGGGCCCAACGGGACCGGAACTGTCCTTCTTGCAGCGATACAAGGCTATAGCGGACACCCTCTTGGGGGGCGCCGAGGAGGGAGAGGACCAGAGCGTGGAAGAAGACTCGCTTGAGCCTCGCGCGTGCCTTGCCGGGGAGCTCGCTGTGGACCTGCTCGCTCCTCGCGACGGTGCCGGGCGAGACCCATACGCCCCCGGGGTTGTCTTGCAGCCCTCCCCGCCAACAAGAGCTTGGGCCCACCTGATTCGACTGGCCGTTCCTGCATTGAGGGCGCAGGCTGGGAGTTTCTCAGACGGCGGCGATGGCGGCGCAGGTGGAGGCTGGCAAGTTGAAGGGTTGGCGTCTGGGAGCGCTGTGGAAGCCCCCGTGTCTGCACAGCAGGTGCACGCCTTGCTCGCCAAGATGCAGGCGCTGGTAGCGAGCGAGAGCCGAGTGGGGAGCGAGCGCCCCGACCGCCCGAGCACGCTGCCCTCCGCACCTGCCCCATACGGGTTCCGCGGGGGGCGAGAGGAGGTGTTGGAGATCCGCCACGCGCTGGTGGGCTGTCTCGGCGCTGCGATGATGGCCCAGAATGCGGAGGAGACTGGTCCTGATGGAGGCAACCGGGGTGGGTGGAAGGCGCCGCTGGCGGGGGGGGGGGGGGAAGCGGCTGCCTGCGGGAGCGCTGATCGTCCCTCGTGTTGATGTTTGATTGGATGCGAGCGGGCCGTTTTTGGTTGTTGCGCGGAATGAATGGAAGGCTGCCTTTATGTGCGAGAAGAAACAATTCCTTTGAACTTTGAACCTTTTTGTTTTGGAGAGGACCCGGCCGGAGCCATGCGCTGGGTGGCATCACGATGAACGAAACATCAAATCAGCAGCAGTATCGACGTTCCGGTGGATCGAGTGCTGACAACTCATCTTGGTTGGCCGTGTTCGTTTTGAGTTTTGACGGCCAGGTGCCGCATGTTCTGCATGGTACGGTGAATCTGGCATGGTTGGCACACTTGATAAGTTTTGTATGTTGGTCTTTTGAGTGATTTGCTACCAGGTACTGCTGTATACCTGGTACACAGCAGTGCACATACACAGCAGCACCGGTTTGTATTGTCAATCGTCACCAGGTATGTAATTCACTATATGCGGTCGTGCCCTGCAAACTGCGCGCCGACGATGACGCATCATGAAACATATTTTGTTGATACTCGATATTCTTAGCATATCACATGCCACGGCGGCGGTTTACATACCTTCATCACACTTTTAATAGACGCTGAAAGACAAAACGAAAGAACGTGTGGTTGCGTGTGTGACGGGCGTCCTGGGAATGGGTATATCGCTGTCTGGGCACAATGTTCCTTTGTATATACGATGTCCCGAACCTTCCAGACTGAAAGTCAACCGTTGTGAGGTGCTTCTCGACTGAACAAGCGGGCGGGCAAGCGCGTTAATTAATTATGTTCCGTCCTGACGAAATAAAAGTCAGCCCATTATACTTCGTCGCTGTTGCCGTCGTATACGAACAGCATTATTATTTGACTCTCCAGAGTACCTGGTTTGTTATGTCCACTATAATACGCGATCGACGACGCAACAACAAAAACGGCGTGTATGATAGCCGTAGGATAAATTAAATATGATAGATGCATAAAATATGCGTGATTACTCGAATGAAAGTAAACATCGCCGTCGATGAGGCTTAGGTTTTGGTTCTGACATCGTATGACACGAGCGGGTGCATACGCTGGACACCCTGGTAGTATATTGGTGCTCGCAATCTCGAGAGCAGACAGCCCCCACGTCCTGCTGTGCGTACCAGGTACGGAATATTCTGGGCTCGCTAATGCGACATACACAAGGCAGCTACGTAACATCCCCCAGTTTTTCGGGGGGCTGTGGAAGCATAGGAGGGGTGTTCTTGTCCGTTTGTCTGCGCCCCCTCTGTCACACTACAGATAGGCTACGCGTCGTACAAGTAGTGAATGAGAGGGGGCAGACAATAGCGCAAGACCTTGGGCCCAAACAGCAACAACTCACGTTTTATACTGCATGCATCCTGCAGTGATAGAGACGTTTCCATGCTGAACTGCGCACTACGGCGGCTGTATACCCTACTGCTGTACAGCAGCGTCGGCGGGGGGGGGGGGGGGGGGGGGGGGGGGGGGGGGGCATATACAAATATGACACTCACTCTATCACTCGAATATACGGCCGAATATGCTCTCTCGGAGAACACAAAAACAATACGTACTCGTAATATAATTACATGGTTTATATTGAAACACGGATGGGTGTGTGGTGTGGTGGTGTGTACCCTGGTAGTGTGTAGTTTGTTTAATATGCAGGTATCATACATACGTAGTCAGGGTGCTCGTTGTCGCATGATATATAAAGGTGCCTCATACGCGAGTCAGACAGGAAATAAGAAATAATAAGCATGTTCGGTCTCGTCGCCGTCGCCACCGCCGTCATGCAGTTTCGTGTATGCCGACGAAGATTTAATACCGACGGAACGCCATCTCTGCCAAAACGAAAATCGCTTACGCTGCTGTTTGCACCCAACACACCGGCAGCAGTTGAGACGCTTCCACACTTGGAGCGACGTCTGGAACCTTGTCACGCAAATCACGCCCTGGTTTCCACAGAAGCTGGGAACTAGCCAACCTCTCTGCATAGAGTGTGAGCACGGGCTCACAGAGAGTCTCGCGCGAGGAAAGAGAGAACTCGACAAGGTGTGTATTGCTGAATCGATCGTGTGTTGCTGCGATTGCCTCGCGTTCCTCATCTTCCTGCTGGCTTCTACTTTCTGCGCTGTCCGATGAGCGGCCACCCTGAGCCTCCGGAGTGTACGCCGATCGGGCGCTAGCCTCCTGGAAGCCGTCGATGCCAGCATCGATGAATCCGGAGGTCGGCAGTGGTGGCTGCGGTGGCGATCGTGGCGTGATTCTCAAGTGCTATATATCGTCATGTTTCGTTGTCGATCAGGTTGACCTTTGGATGATGTGTGTATGCTTGCGTTCGCCGCAGAGGTCGTCCGCAAGCCGACTGCGAGAAGTTGCCCTAGGCCACCTCAAGCGATTCTAGGGATCGGAGCACCCTTCTCCACGTCCCTCCCCTCCAACGAACGTCGATGGCTGCGTCGAACGTTCGGACTGGCGGGTTCCCTTCCCAACCAAGGGCCGCGCGTGCGCGGTCCCATGATCCATCTCTTGTCTCCCAAAAGCGATGACGATTGCACTCTCTTTGTGTGCTGGGTCGAAAAAGGCAACACAAAACAGCCCTTCAACCTCACACCTCCCCTCCCCTCTTCCCTCCCCTCTTCTGTCCTCGTCGTCTCGCTCAGTTCGGCGTGACGCACGCGTGGGCAGCAAAGGACAACGATGTTGCGTACGCTGGCCACGGCAAGGGTGGGGAGGCGCTCGGCGCCCGCTGCCGGGTAGCAGCAGGAGCGCAGCTCTCCTGACTTCCTCCCGCCAGTCTTCGCAGAGCGCATCGGCGGCGGAGAGGGATGCGGCGGCTCGCGCGGCACGTATGCAGAACAGGAAGCCCCTGGCCGGGCCTCGCACGCTTCCCGCGAAACGCGTGGGGTTGTATGACCCTGCCCTGGAGAAGGACTCGTGCGGCGTGGGGCTCGCGGTGCAGATGAAGAGCGTGGCATCTCGTCAGGTGACGATGATATGACAGCAAACAAAAAAAATTGGCAAAAAAACCATCGACGCAGAGCGAAGTACCCCAGGGCTGGTACCTGGTTTTTATACCCATCATGCCCATACCAGACAGAAGACATGTACGTACGTACACAATAATTACCGAAAAGTACGGGCAAAATGCATGCAAGAAAGAAGCAGCAGCAGCAGCATTCTCGTCAGGACGAGACGAGAGAGAGACACGAGAGGGACAAGAGAGAGAGAGAGAAGTTCAAGAACTTCGTCTGTCGTCTGTGTTTTATACCCTCTGCGCGGAAATACAAGGAGCGTTCTGATATTCATAAATACCTGCTAGATGGTCCTTATATTTCCGTCCATAGTTCTACGTACGAATATTTTTGCTCTTGATCCTTTCAGCTCGTTTTCTGTCTCCTCCGTAAAACTCTGCCAGTGGGGCTGTGGTTTCCTCTTGCAAGTACAACAAATGAGTGCACGTACAGCAGCAGTATTAATAGTAGTAGTATACCCTCTCGGCAGACAAGACATACACAGCAACACCAAGCAGTACGAGGCAGCCGCAGCATAGATACTATATTAGTATTAACCTGTTAACCCCATCCGTGTGTGCGCCGTTTGCTGCTGGCTTGTGTTTGACTTTTTGTCGACTCGTACTCGCACAACAAAAGTTTCTGGTTTGTCATTTTTCGACACCAACCTCTGGCGGGCCATTTTTTCCCCCCACTTTTTGTCTTCATTTTTGAGTGGACTTGGTTTTTGCATTTGTGCCGACCTTGATTGTATGTGCTCGTTCTGGCTGTCTGGTTAAAGCTCGTATATATGATATACTGCTGTTTTGTAGACTTAGTACTGGTACCTGTTACACGTACCAGGTAGGCGAGTACAGGTGTCATCCGTAGCGTAATGATGTTGGTCAGGTGCTCCTTGAGGCTTGCTACGCCGTTGCAATCGGCCGAATATTGACGCGCTGGCGTGGCGCTTCCCATGGATATTACTCCTTGCGCACGTATTAACTCGCACCCCAGGTACGTTGGGAGTTGCGATGGGCGGGGCAAAACCTGGTACTATATACGAGGACACTATTTCCAATATAGTTTCGTTTGCTCTCCGGCAATGGTGAACCCACGTTTAAAACTCGCATTTTTTCTCACGACCTCGCAATCTGGAACTACACACAACAATGCACACGCCGTGTGGTCAGACGTGCCTCCCCTTCCCCCCGCTATGCAGTGCCTACTTCAGTATTTTTATCCGTGTGCGTATTAGTTAAAAGAGTCGTTTTTCGTGCACTGAAATATGTTCGTGGGCAATAGATACGGGCAACATATATTAATAGTAGATGTAAGGGTACTGCTGTTGCTGTCATAAAAAAACAAAGCGTTCCTCATTTTTTGTTAACAAATTGATACGGTACATACAGGCCGGCGTCCCCGGTAGCTTGGTAGGTGGTCCGCGAGCCTATCAAGATCAATTTCGTGGGTTCTCGAGTCTCACCGAGTGCATGCTCGTAGGGACTTTTTCTTGCACAAAATTGATGAGCGGAAAAGGCGAGAGCGTGAGTTAGCTGTACTTTCGATGAAAATCGACGAGCAGTGGGAATGCTGAACCCTACCAGGTATGCGCGACAAAAAATAAAGGCACGTACCGGGGGGGAGAAGGGACGACACCTGTGACCACATCTTGTCCAGAAGATCGCGAGGGTAAAAAACCTGCTTCGAGTTAGGCTGGAAAGTAAAAGTGATGATTAAAAAAAAATGTCTGCCAGGTATACATACGCACCTGCAGCCTGCAGCATTGAGTACGTCTACTACTGCTGTACCCCTGCTGTACAGCAGCATTGAGTTTGCGTCTACTCCTACTGCTGTACACCTGCGATATCGAATCGCAAGTACCTTTGGCTGGCCGATTGACTGGCTACTCTGGCTCACAGGCAGCAAAATGCTGTATGTGACACACCCTGAACAATGAACAATAATCCAATTGTCTACCAGGTATTGTTAAAATTTTTGGCGAGAGCTCTGCCGTACACGAGAGCCTCGTACTGGTGTGCTTTGGCATGCTATACATGCCAGCCCTATTTCCCAAAAAAACGAGACGGAGGAAACTCAATATTGTTGACTCATCCTGTTTCATCCAAACTGATTCGGCTTTTCATACCTAGAAATCGCTTCCCCCCCAGAGCGTTTTTTTTTTTTTTTTTCGGTCTTATCGCAAGTGGTCTATCGTTTCCTATTGCAACTGACATACAGCGGTAGTACTGACAGTCTCTTATGGTCCCTAAAATTTTAATGCTTGAAACGCATCGAGCTCTGTTGTCCAGAGAACTTCTATTGTTAAGAGTAGACAGTAGACCCACCTGGCCCTATTGTGCAGACTATTTCTGTTGGTTGAACGTGTCAGGCATTATTTGTCCAGGCAATTTCAAGTTGTAGGCAGTCTCCGGTCAATGGTCCAGACAACTCCAATCAAAAGACAGTCTCCAAAACCATTTGTCCGGACAATTCCAATTTTCACACGGCCTCCAAAATCTATTGTAGACACAATATTCGTAGGCTATTGAAATACAGCAGTACTGCTGTTGTCTGTAGGAATTGCCCAGGGTGTTCTGCATACCTACTCGTGCGGTTTGACCCCTTAACTGACCGATGCCCACACTAAAACTATTATATTGACGTCATGACGCCCTTGACCCCGCCCAAGAGAGTGTCCTATGCAAAGCACAAGGTTACAGGTATGGATCGGTACGATTAGTCTAGGTTCCTAATGGCGGGAAGTGTCGTTCCGAAATTTATGTTGCGCTTGCAAGTACGGCAGTACTTCTGCAATGCTGTGTCATTCTGCCGTAGACTCCCGGGTTCCCGGGCCCCCGGGTCTTATTCTTTGGATATTTCGTACTTCAATCTATCGAAAAAACGGTAGAACGCCTATACTCGTATATATACCGTAGGTTTTCTTGGTAGATTTCGTGTGTAAAATCTAAAACGCCTCGTGTCGGTACACTCTGCTCTTGCAGCAGTATGGGTCCGGCCCGCCAACTAGAACACCTACTTGTAACGTAATCGGAGCAAAAGCCTTAGAACCTTACTCCGTGCCTATCACATCCGGTACGATGAGATGACGTGGAATTGTCTACTCTCTACGTAGCTGCATATCAATGTACTGCTGTAGTATCTCTGTGTCGGGGTTTCATGACGACATTGCTTGTATCTCTCTAGGATGAAGAATCGGCACCAACACTGCTTGGGTGTGCTGGAGGTCGACGGGTAGAAAAAACGCTAATAATGTGAAGAACACACACACACACCTGCTGTGAGTACCATCCTTGAGCATCGGCTTTCGTATATACCAGTAGGATTTAGTGTTGGCGCTCGACGGTGAGCACGAATTGTCAATCTAAGTTGCGCAGGAGCGTCCCCCACAAAGCGAGCCTTGTGATCTTGTGATATTGTGCCGAGGGGACATATAGTAATCAGGACCAGCTATGCTTAAAAAAAATACCGGAATGGATGAGTCTTTTGTGTATGGGATGGGTCCTGATTACTTTGTTCCTAGTTCTATTAATATTAATAGTAGATTTTTCTTGCTTGGGGGTATATACTACCCCGAATCTGAGTTACGGCTATGGCTATGAATGGGAGGGAGGGAGGAAAGAAGGGCGAAGATAGTACGAAAAAAACTAAACTACAGTAGACTAAACGTATGTTGTGCTCGACGTGCAGTTTAGTCGCTGGCTGTCTGGAGTCTACGTGTAGGCTGTAGCTGTTGCACTGAGTGAAGCGTACGTCACAGCAGTACATACCCGGTAGCGATCATGCTGAGGATTCTTCTTCGCGATCATACTGAGGATTGTTCTTCGTTAATATGCTTGACCGGCACAAATGAACAGCTGCAAACGAATAACAGCAACAGCAAGTTATCGCTCTTTTACGTATGTACGCAATGTTATTTGCGCAAATATAACGTCATGCATCTACCTCGTACGTATAGCAGTAGTACGTGAACCCTATAAACCCAACACTGCGTGCTACGGGGAAAGCCAAAAATTGGTACACCTCGTACGAATTTTTAGCCCTGTACCAATTTTTAGCCCTTTTGGGGTACACTAGACATACATTGCTATCGGGAAAAGACTTGGTTTTTTAATACGAGTGTTGCGTTTCCTCTTTTGTTGATTTTTTAGTCCAGTCTGCCAGTCTGTGACTTACCAATACCAGCAGCATTAGCCAGCCAGCCAGCCAGCCAGCCGTCGAGCTGGGTAAACTGAAATATACCTGGTGTCGGGACATCGGGATCACTCCTGAACATTTAATAAACCGAATATTTGGATATTTTCCAGAGTATCCGATTTTTTTTGCAGCCGCGGGGGTCGCCTCCCCAACATCTCACGGGTATTGGAGTAATTTTCGTATTGATCGTACCCGGCATTATATTTATCAGAGAGCAGCAGCAGCCAAGGATGGGTATGGGCCAGTTAGGCTATATTACGAATCTACACCAAGAAGTTGTAAGTAACCGTTACATACATGTAGTGAAAGGTATGCGAGTACACCGACAGGAGTTGTGTTGATTATATTATGAAGGGCTGTTCATGGGTCGGGTCACGCCTCGTTGGTCAGGTTGAGTCGGGTTGAGTAATGGTGACCCGACCCGATCCGTGAGAGTTTGAAACCTCCTGACCCGACCCGACCCGCCCGGACCCGCCGGTGAGATTTCAAAAACTTCCTGACCGAATCCGCGGTTAGGGTCATGACCCGTGAAAAGCCCCCTATTACATAGCACTAGCTGCTAGACCACTTAATCAGCGCTAACTAACTAAGATAGCACTACCTGCTAGACCACTCAATCAGCGCAAAACTTTTAGTAAGTGGTCTAGCAGGTAGTGCTGTACAGGTACAATCAACAAAATATACCTTTTTAGAGCTCTTGGAATCTGGTCGACTGTTGGAACAGGCAGTGGTTCATGTCGATGATGCCATGCTAACGTCCAACGTTGAAACACAATAATGTACCGGTATTCGACGATGACGGGAGGGGCGACTGCAAGCGCCTGGATTCTGAGTTCGGGCACATGCAGCGGTGACGTAAACAGTACCTGGTACGTTCGTGCAGTTTCTCAAAGTGTCGAGTTTTTTCAGATTTTTTTTTTGGTGTCCTTGAACTGTTTGTGAAATCCAACGAACGTTTCAACGGCGGCTGTTGATTTGTTGTATTGTTTATACGTACGCTGCTGCTGCTGTTGTTGTTGTTGTTGTTGTTGGCCTCGGGATGGAGGGATGCGACCGTACAGATTTTGGATTTGTGTTCAGTACTGCTGATCTGCCGAATTATCGCACATGTGTGTGTATCGGATATGTGTATATATGTATTGTCATGGCGTTTGTTCATTGCTGTGCCGGTGCCTCTAACCAGTGGAAGGAGCACGCTGATGCCAATCATGGTCGTTTTCGATACCTGGATCATTTTCAATAGCTGATAGCTGGTACCGTACCCACGGACGATGCCGCAGGATTGTTCGACTGAAGGAATCCTGCCCGCTCGTATTAAAATTTCCTTGCCGCACAGAGGTGCGTGGTTTGTACAAATGCCATGGACTTCGTCCACATGTCTCCTGCTGTGTGGTAAAACGACTACCGGTACCGGTCCGCCATGGGGCGTGGGACCAACGCGCCATGGGTAAATGTCCTGGTATTGTACCTGCTATATGTCTTGGAATGGTGAAAACTGATCATAGGTGTGCCGGTGGGTCCTTACGTAGTACGAGACAGTTTGTGGTAGTTGTCGCACTCTCAAGTGGTACAGCATGTACTCGGACGTGCCTGGTACGAGGCATCCTCAGGCCCTTGACGTCCGAGGAGGACGACAGCGCCCAACCATGGACCCTCCCGGATGCATACCTTGTTTGATTCACAACAGAGATAGCGAGACAGCACAGCAGCCCTCGGTGAAGCCAACGGCTTCTACCGCATCGTCCCGCCCCGCCTTCAATAGCTGTATCGCAGTTGCGCCTAGGAAGGATTCTGGCGCACCGAACGTGACGAGCAAGGAGCAAAAAATGGATAAAACAAGAAAAACGAAGCTGTGACGTTTTGGTACCGATGTACGAAGTAGGATGTACGTAGGCGTTCCTCCCACTCACCCGGGCAAGCACACGCTTAGCCCATCGCTGAGCACACGACACTGCTGCACTCCACTGCACCACCACCCCACACCAGTCAAGCGTTGACGTTATCATCCAACTCCGTTTTGTCGATTTTTTCGCAACACAACGAATCGATACTCACGCCCCCCCCCCCCCGCCTCCCCCTCCTACGCGCTCCTGCCCCCCCCCCCCCCCCCCTCGCTTCCGACGACGATCGCGATGGTGACGCCGACCCGATGGTGATTCTGGTTGTGATGTTGCTGATGGTGATGGATGACTACGACGACGGCGATGATGATGCCGATGGTCGTGCTGACGCTGATCATGATGCTGGTGTACGACTACGACGATAACTACAATATTTTGTTTTTTGCGGGGAAACTGAAACAAACAAACCAAAACAATAGATCGTCGTGGACGCGAACGAGATGCTCGTGCGCATGACCCACCGAGGGGCGTGTGGCTGCGAGGAGAACACCGGAGACGGTGCCGGTATCCTCGTCGCCGTGCCGGACGGTTTCCTACGAAAGGCGGCGGTCGAGGCGGGGATAGGGGAGCTCCCCCCCAAGGGCGAGTACGCCGTCGGAAACATCTTCGTTCCCAAGTTCGAAAACGCCGTACCCGAGGCGAAGTCCATCGTCGAGCGCGTCTGCAAACAGCGCGGCATGAAGGTCCGTGTGTGTGTTTATTTTTTTTTGCTTAATTTATGGTTGGGCTGGGTTGGGGTGGGGTCGTAGATTAGGGTAAAGGTCGAGGTAGAAGCGTTGAGGCTGCAGGCAGCGCGGCATGACGGTATCATATGAATTTGTTTTCTGTTGAAAAAAAATGAAGAAAAACACGTCAGCTGTGAGAAATCGGTTGTTGGAAAAGTTGTCGTTTGCTATGTACGTGCTGCGTTTATTTCATCGGTCGCGCGTTCGATGTACAGTACTACCTACCTGGTATTGTTTTGTGTAATTATATTTCATTGATGGTTGGGTTGGGTTTGGGTCGGGTTGGGTTGGGTGCACGAAGACGTCGGGTGGATGGAGCAAAGGGTGGGTGCGTTGCCAGCCTGCCTGTCTGGCTGTGTTGTGGGATTGTGGGATTTTGCCTGCTTTTGCACGGCCTGACCTGGCTAGGTTGCTGTGTTGGTTTTGTCGGCGGTGGTGGTGTTGGTAGTGATAGATAAAGTTTGGTGCTAGTGGTGCTGTCGTTGGTGTTGTTAATGTTGTTGATGCTTTCGCTGATGTTGTGGGTGTATTGTCGTCACCGCCGTCTTCGATGCCGCTGTCCTCTAGTATTTTTTTTGCCCAATCCCTGCTCTCGGTCTGTCGCACGTGCGTTCAACGGGATCACCCAGGTGATCGGATGGAGGGATGTGCCGTTCGACAACTCGATGATCGGAGACACGGCGAAGGGGACGGAGCCGCACATCGTACAGTGCTTCGTGGAGAACACAACCGGCAGGACCAACTGGGATTTCGAGCGCGAGCTTTACCGCGTCCGCAAGGTAACGCTACGACGTCATCTGTCTGCTGTTCCACGTATACTGCTGTAGTGTTACCTGTACTACTACTGTGTTGGACCAGGTGCTGTACTTTGTATTACGGGCGGCCATAGTTAATAGGACCTATGGTATACATAAAAACCTATATAATTACCTATTTATTCTAACAAAATTTGGTCCCATTAACTATGGACCCCCGTAATAATTCTGTCTTGTACTTGTACTGTGCTGTACTGTTGTAGTCTTTTGTTACGTGCCGGATATGACACTGTCAAACCGTGGCCGCATACGTAACGACTACTCACCTTCGTCTCGTGTTTGCGCTTCTCGAGTTTACCGACTTGTCCTGTTTCTTCTGACCGCTATGTATACCCCGTTGTCGCTCTCTGCCCCCGTGCAATGGTCATCTCTATCCCCTGCCTTTGTTCGTTTTCTGCGTTTTCTTACGTATTGTTTTTCGTACCCCTATGTACGTACTGTATCTTTTTTCGTTTCTGGCTTCTTCCAAAAGGCGGCGACGAAAGAGGCGGACTCTGTTCCCGTCCTGACGGTATCGGATACGCAGAGCTTCTACGTCAGCAGCCTCAGCTCCCGGACCATAGTGTACAAGGGACAGCTGTCGCCCGAACAGGTGGGTTTACCGGTGTTCTGTCAATGCAGTTGTTATGACCGCATCCTTAGCTTAAAACCCTTTAGAACTGCGCCCTCATTTTTGTAAGGGTACAAGACTGCTTGATTTTTAGTGCGGGATCATTTCTTATGCAGTCGGTTTTGCACTTTAATGCCATTTTCAGTATGTTCGCACGAGCGCTGGACCCTAAAATTGGGTCGAAAGGTTTTTCTCGAGCCATTCTGAGGAGAGAAAGACCATCTTGGCCTATTTCCGAGGCTAAAGCCTGTAAACGGACTGCGGAAGAATTGGCCTTGGAACTGGAATCACGTTGTTGGGGACAGTTTGCTCGGATTTAGTGGATCGTTCTTGCAGCAGCAGAAGGGCGAACGTGATGTACACAGCAACGTAAGCACCACGCGTCATACTTGACGCACGATGTCTTTTCTGAGTCCTAGGTGGCAGTATGCCTACTGTTGCGTACTTGTACTTTTTATATGCCGTCGGTCGCTGGTACTGCGGTTGTTGATACGTATTGATAGTACTCGACAGCGGAATCGGACAGCATTTATTAATTAGCCGCTCACTCGCTCTTGCCTGCTCGCCGAGCTATACTGGTTGGCCTAGTGACGGGGGGGGGGCATAGTTAAGCGGAAGCCACGATGGAGCCGAAAAATAATCATAAAAAATTATTTGAATCTGGACGCTATGTTCCCCTGTAATGGTGTAGGTGTCCCCGCTCGACGGATGGCGATATGATATGCGACTTAGTTTCGACACACAACAGATCGAAATGTCTTGAGCACCCACCGACCTCGGCCCCTGCCGCCTCCCACCCCTCTCTCCCCCCCCTCCCCCCCCCTCCCCCCCCCCCCCCCCCCCCCCCCCCCCCCCCCCCCCCCCCCTCCGTCCTTCGTGTTTGTAAACCCCTTTGCCTTTTTGCGTTTTGCCAATCCTGTGGTGGTGCGTTGCATGCACCCTCTACCGAAACTCTCCGGGTAACGTAACCTCGTTCTCCAGGTGATGCCGTACTTCCTTGACCTGCAGCAGCCGGACTTCACCTCCCACCTGGCGCTCGTCCACTCTCGCTTCTCCACCAACACCTTCCCGTCGTGGTGAGGGTTTGCTGTTTTGATTCGCCTGTGTGCATGTTTTTTTGTTTTTGTTTTCTGTTCTGTACGGTACGGTACGTAGCAGTTGTTTTTTTGTTCGTCAAATGTGCGTGCACTTTTTGCATTTTGCGTGCATGAATAGATTTTTCGTCTACAGCAGTACTGCTTCTAACGTGTTTTCCGTCGTATGAAAATGATGCTCTACTGCTGTCCTTGTATTGCCATCAGTCTTTTGTTTTCGACGTTATTACGGGGGGCCATAGAAAATAGGACCAAATATTCTTAGTAAAAAAAATGAAATATATAGTTTTTTTGTGTGTGTACCGTAGGTCCTATTAACTATGGTCCCCCGTAATAGTCGTTTTTGTTTCCTTTTTTTTTTTTCTTGCATGTCGTATGTATTTTGTGGTGTTTTGACTCTACCCCCCCGCGCTTTTTTTTCTGTCCATGTTGTTCGGCCTCCGTATGTGTGTGTGTACGCGTGCGTGTATGTGTGTGTTTTGCATCTTCTATGGTGTGTGCGGTGCTTATAGGAACCGCGCCCAGCCGAACCGCATGATGTGCCACAACGGCGAGATCAACACCCTCCGCGGCAACAAGAACTGGATGCACGCCAGGGGGGTCTGCTGCACTCCGAATACTTCGGAGACGAGACCGCCAACCTCCTCCCCGTGTGCTCGGAAAACATGTCCGACTCGGAAACTTCGACTCGGTGCTCGAGCTGAGCGTCAAGGCGGGCGATCGCGAGATCCCGGAGGTGTGTGGGTGTGTGGGTGGGAGGGGGCAAAAAAGAGAAACAAGGACGAGAAAAAAAAAAAAGAAGGGGAGAAGGGGGTCTCGCGACGTGACGCCCTTTTTTTACCGTTCGTTCAATTTTTAAAGCTTTTATTACGGGGAGTCCATAGTAAATAGGACCTACGGTACAGACAAAAACCTGTATATTTCCCTATTTTTACTAACGATATTTGGTCCTATTTACTACGGCCCCCCGCAATAGGACTGGCAGTCCCGTCTGGGGGACGTATTACTCGGAGTTTGACTGGCTTGTCGCAGAAACGGGACTGCAGCCCTAGCGACGTGACGCGCTTTTACCGTGTAATTCAGTCATTTTAGGCTGCAATTCCGTTTTGGGGGGGGGCAAACCAGTCAAATTACCCCCTTGTAGGTCTCGTTTTGGGGGGGCAAACCAGTCAAATTCTGAGTACCTTGTCCCCAAAACAGGACTGCGGTTCTCGAAAGGTTTAATCTTTCACTCGTGGGGCGCATAGATGACAATCTACAGCAGTACACCACGTTTTCTGCGTGTACTGCTGTCGTCACCCTAGTCACCCAGGATTGGTCTTGCGATGCTCGCCCTCGAGAAGGTAGGCCCTTTTTTAAGGGTGGAGTGCGCCGGGGCGGCAGGCTGGCTCCCTTGTACAGTGTACCGACGTCCCTTTGTGACAAACTAAATTTGGTCGATTAATAGTTCCGTTGCCAATATACTTCGTTTTTTTGGCATTTTTTTGTGGCGTTTTCCGAGCGGGAGACGAGCGTGGTGGGCCCCCTTTGGGGGGGGGACCTGGTGTCCCTCGTTTAGTGCTGCGTCCGCTATTTGGGACGGGGCTCCCTTGAAGTGAAAATTCACCTTGCGGAGAAATTTGAGGTCCTTTGGGATATCGTACTTTGCTGTCGAGGGGAGTTCCTTACTGTAGGAGGGGCCGCCTGCTGTATATACGCCAAATAAAAATCACGTCATGTATGCAAAGCTATTATTACGGGGGTCCATAGTTAACGGGACCAAATTTTGTTAGTAAAAATAGGTAAATATGTAGGTTTTTATGTATATCATAGGTCCTGTTAACTATGTACCCCCGTAATAGCAACGCTGCGCCCAAGCAATGCTCCAATACAGGCGACTACCATGGTACTTCGTTGCACGCATCACCTATTTCGGGGGTCCATAGTTAACAGGACCTATGGTGTACGTAAAAACCTATATATTTGCCTATTTTTACTAACAAAATTTGGTCCCGTTAACTATGGACCCCCGTAATAGACGTTACACTATTCCGAGTCGGAACACGAGTTGAGGTGGTCAACCGACATAGCCTTCTTGAGCTCTCGGTGGCGTTCTTTTTTGGCCGAGTTGAGGTGATCCAGCCGACACAAGCCTTGTCGCACCTGGCGGCGTTTTTGCCCTCCTCGAACCTTTTGCGTCTACGTGGCGCTCGTCCTCTACTCCTCTCGATAGTTGAGAGGTGCATCAACTGAGGCAAAAGGTGCATCAACTGAGGCAGCCTTGTTGCGCTGGGAGGCGTTTTTTTTTTTTTTTTTTTTACTCTGGTCGGGGCCCGTGTCTTGGCGCTGTACTTTAGCGTGGCGCTCGTCCTGTACTCTCGCGGCCATCGAGAGAGTACAGGACGAGCGCCACTCAACAGTGCGGTTGCCAAAGCACGGGTCCAGGAAGAAAACAAATGCTTCGAAGCTCAAGAAGGCTGAGTACTCGAGGCACATCAATCGATACACCAGTCAACCGACACAGCCTTCCTTGCTGCGCTTCGAGACTTTTTTTTTTTTTTTTTTTTTTTTTTTTTCTCTTCGGCCACTGCCTTGGCACTGTGCTTTTGGCGTGGCGCTCGTCCTGTACTCTCCCAATGGTCCTGTACTCTCTGGACCATTGAGGGAGTGCAGGACGAGCGCCACGCAATAGTGTGGTGCCAAAGCAGGGGTCCAGGAGGGGAGAAAAAACGCCTCCGAGAGGGCAAGAAGGCTGTGTGGGTTGATTCACTTCAACTCGGTTCCGACTCTGAATAGTATCTATTAATAAAGGTCTTTTATTACTGCAGGTGATGCGTGAAACGAAGTACGTAGGCAAGTGTTTCGCCTGTATCGGAGCCAGTCCGTTGCGCAAAAACCATTCTTTCACGTGTTCGCGTGCTCGAAATAGTCGAGGAAGCTTATCTTGGAGACAGCGCGTGCTTTGAAGACGAAGCCGAGAAATCTCTTACTTGCAGAGATTTTGGAGAGGGAGTGATTGAACAAGCCGGGAAAGCTCTTCATGAAGCTCTTGCGTTGACGAGGTCGAGGGAGATACAGGACGAACACCGCACAACAAGAATAAAGATGAAGTACGGTGCCAAAGCAAGGGTAGAGGAGGGAAAAATGAACCGCCGTCAAGCGGAGCTCCCGTCACCATCCCCCCCCCCCCACCACCATAAGGCAAGCAACAAATGAGTACGCGCCCCCCCCCCCCCCCCCCCCCCCCGGTACACCTCCTCTTGCCCCCCCCCCCCCCCCCCCCCCCCCCCCCCCCCCCCCACCCCCCCGCTCGCTGCTGACAAAGAGTACACCCCCCCCCCCCCGCCCCCCCCCGCCCAACTTGTCAACAACTCCCCCCCTCCCCTCTTTGCCTCAGGTGATGATGGGTATGGTGCCGGAGGCGTGGCAGGACAACGCTTTCCTGTCCGACGCGAAGGCAGCCTTCTATGAGTACAACTCCTGCAGCATGGAGCCGTGGGACGGGCCGGCGATGATTGCCTTCACCGACGGCCGCTACATCGGAGCCACCCTGGACAGAAACGGACTCCGGCCTTCTCGGTACTACATCACGGACGACGACCGTGTGCTGCTTTCTTCTGAGGTGACACGATATCAGTAAATGGCGGGTAGCTGATACTGCTGCTAGGGGCCATGATGTAATATTAGCCACTCTGGGCGTAAATGTAAGGACCGTTTACCTATTGATATGAAGACCGAGCGGCCCTTATTTATACGGTCAGAAGGGCAGATAGAGAGAATAGTAGATAGATCCCTGGTTTGTATCATACCGCTATGGGCGGAAATATAAGGACCGTTTATTCATTACTGTCAAGGCCAAGCGGCCCTTATATTTACGGCCAGAAGGGCAGATAGATGCAGATAGATAGATGAATAGATAGATGGATCCCTGATTTATATCATGCCTCTCTTGGCGGAAATATAAGGACCGTTTACACTTTATTATGGGGACCAAGCGGTCCTTCTATTTACGGACAGTCATCAACCAGATATGCTGCGTAAACATAGGGGGACATCATGGCCACTATTTTCGTAGTCGTTAGCATTACGGGGGTCCATAGTTAACAGGACCAAATACTGTTAGTAAAAATAGGTATATATATAGGTTTTTATGTATACCATAGGTCCTATTAACTACGGACCCCCGTAATAGTACCGTAGTTTGATAACTACTGCTGTAGCTCACGTCGTTAATTCATTAGTTTCATCCACCCACGCGCCACGACCTGCGGCAGGCACACTTACGTGTGCTGTACACGTGAGCATACAGGCTATTACGGCGGTCCACAGTTAACAGGACCTACGGTACGCACAAACACCCTATCTATTTCCCTATTTTTACTAACAATATTTGGTCCTGTTAACTACGGTCCCCCCGTAATAATAGTCTACTCGTTGTTGTTCAGGTTGGTTGTTTTTTTTTTGTACATGTAAGTCTGTAAACTGCACGTATTACGCACCAGGTACCAGGTGTTCATTTTTCCCCCCCCCACGTTGTTTCGTTGTTGTTTATTGTTGCTGTTTTTTTGCTCTTGTCTCTTGCTTTTCGTTCGGCTGCCGTCGGTCGCTCCGTCGGTCGCTCCGTCGGTCATCCAAAAACCAATAAAATATAGGTGGGCGTGCTCCCCGACCTCAAGGACGAGTCCGTGGTGACGAAGTCCCGCCTGGAGCCCGGCAAGATGTTCCTCGTCGACCTCGAGGGCCGGCCACATCGTGCCCGACGACGTGGTCAAGGAGAAGTACGCCAACAGGCTGCCTTACGCCGACTGGCTCGAGAGTAACCTCATCCACATCAACGGCTGGAGCGCCCACAGCGAGTCCGTCGGCACCAAGGTGCTGTGTTTTTGTTGTTGTTGTTGTTGTTGGTGGTGGTGTTGGTGTTGTTGGTGTTGGTGTTTGTAGTGTTATGTGTTGTCTTCATGTTACGAACTGTTAGTTCTGCGAAATTATCCAGTACACCGAAGTGTCCGTCCCGATTCCTTGGCCTAGGAGAGAAACTAATGATGTGGT
Organism: Macrocystis pyrifera; assembly: GCA_031763025.1. Classification (NCBI taxonomy): domain Eukaryota; class Phaeophyceae; order Laminariales; family Laminariaceae; genus Macrocystis; species Macrocystis pyrifera. The sequence goes on from JASSKH010000030.1 coordinate 5,082,561, forward strand.
CGCGGACTGTTGAGACAGCAGAAGAACGTGTGCTGCAAACCGTTGTTTCCTACCCAACGACGATCAGCACGGCACCCCCTGTGTCATGTTGGACACTTTGCGTGAGGGTCGTTAGAAGATTGCAGGTGCCCCCCCCCCTATAGTGCCCGTACTAGCAGATGCGTCCACCGCCGCCGCCGCCGCCGCCACTCCTCCTGCTCCTGCTGCTGCTGCTGCTGCTGCTGCTGCTGCTGCTGCTGACGCCACCGTCCCGTGATTTTGTGTGTGTGTGTGTGTGTCTGTCCATGGTTTGGTCTGTGTGTTTGTTTTTGTTTTTGTATGTGTGGTGTATGATGATGTGTGTTACTATCTATGGCTGCTACTGCTGCCGTACTTCACGGCCAGTGCGGTGCGTGCGTGCGTCCATAATGTTTTGTGTAAAATGGTCGTACGACACCTGCAGTACAGCAATAGACCGACCACTGCTGCTGCCTCCGCC
>JASSKH010000030.1:5083138-5096139 GCA_031763025.1 Macrocystis pyrifera
GGGGGGGGGGGTCAGGGGTCAGGTCGGGCGAGCGAGCGAGCGACGGAAAATTGTCCCTTTAACCAAAAGCGGTAGCACACATGCGTAGCAGCCAGGGGCGTGTGTACTTGAACCCCGAGAAACGTTCAACCTGGCAGAGGTAAAGGGGGGGGGGGTGGTAGCGAGTCGACTGAACTTCACGGTACAGTTAGTCAGATGGTAGTTTGGGTGTGACGAAGTGATAAGCCAACAAGTGAAGTACATAAAGTAGTCGTAACTGACTCCTTTTTTTTTTGCTATTTGCTATTTGCTATAGCAACAGCAACAAACCGCAACTTTTTTTTGTTTTGTTTCCCCGAGCCACAAGCAAGCGGACCAAATGCGATACAAACCACGCAGAGCCTCAATTTTCTACCTGCAGTTATTTAGACCGGCTTACTTAATGGCTGGTCGGGCGACTTCCGGTCAGCCGACTACCTCACGGTCCCAACCTAGCGGGCGAAAAAAATGGTTGAAATCGTGACTTTAAAAGCCCTAACCCTGCAACCTTCACCCCCGATCGCCTGGGAGCAAACTCGGAATGAGGGGAAGATGCGATCAGGAGGTAGTGTGGACTATTAGAAGGTGCTTGTATGTAGGGCATGTCTTATTCTGGAATTCACGGCTATTATACCGATGTCTGTTTGTTTTTTTGTTACTGGTGGCGAATTAAACCACACTCTTAATACCTGACTCTTTTACCTCAAAGAGCGTTGAGCTACAGTAGCACCAGCGGCGGGGTGCGATCGTTTCTCGGCCCTCGATTTTTTTTCGGACGGGAAGGTTAACACACCTGGGACAGAGACAGCTCGCGATAGCTCGAGCTAGCTCTCTAAGGAGCTAGCTCACCGGTGAGCTATGTACGTACGTGAGCTACATGAGCTGCGCTCGATTTCTCCAGGAGGGGAAGGTTATTTACTGTAGTAGTGGTTTTTTGCCAAACTACGGAACGAAGGTGTTTTTGCGGAAGAACAAAAAAATCTGGTCCACCAGAGCCTTCCGAAAATATAACGTTTCTCAAGACTTGTATGCACCGTTGCCCTCTTGTCATCGAGAAAATAAACGAGCGCTGGCAGAAAGCGATCGCGTACCTGTGCGAATCCAACCCCCTTCACGGAGTAGCTCGTGTAAAACTTACCCCAACTAACAATTAGTCGGTGACATGCATCTAGGTATCAAAATCACAGCATCTCAATGCCCTATTCTCTTGAATGTTTTTTTTTTTTTTTTTTATCGTGTTTTGACCAGGCGGTTCAAGGCGCTGGAGCACCTGGTCAGGCTGTACTTCCAGCTCGGGGAATTCGATCACATGCTGCAGGTACAACGAAATGGCATAGTACACAATGGACGACGATAAGGATACGCAAGGATGCTGCTGTTGGCTTCATAGCACTACCCACTACCCTACCTACTCTGTCACACCCCCCCCCTCCCCCCCCCCCCCCCCCCCCCCCCCCCCCCCCCGCGCGCGCGTGCGCTCCTGTGATTGTTTTCCGTTATCTGTTGATTGTTTGGCGCTGGACACTGGACTGCTTATTTTGTTTTCCTTCCACTGTCCAGAATGTACGGTAAAGAGGACTCGCCCCCCCCCTCCCCTGTCCTACCCTGTCCTGCTCTGCCCTACCCTCCCCTGCCCGGCCCTGCCGTGCCCTCACCACGCGCATCCGTTCGCTCGTTCCTGTGGGTAAAAAACAAAATAGAGGTATAAGGAGCTTCTGACACACGTAAGCGCGGTGACCCGCAACGAGAGCTCGGACAGCGTCAATGGAATTCTGGACACGGTGTCGATATCAGAAGACCTGCGCATGGTGAGAGGCGGAAAGGGACGAGGCACAGCATACGAAAGGGTCGGGAGGGGGGGGATGGACGCAGGGAGGGAGGGAAACACAGGGAGAAGGGGGGGGGGGGGGGGCGCGTACTTGCTTATTGTTTATCTTGCTCATTTGGCTATTGGCCACGCATCCCTTTCGAGACGGAGCGCCGTTTCTACTCTTGATAAGAGACACTTCCAACATGTGGGCGCGGGGCGGGGGGGGGGGGGGGGCAAGGGAGGAGGGCATGTCGCTGAGCTCGCCGGATGTCGCGCGAGACTTGCAGGCGTCGGGCTCTTGTGGAGATGATGGGAGACTGTACGTCCGGAACATTTTAGAGGATGCTTCTAGGCACACTTAGGGGCAATGAGGTGGATGATTTGATTTAGAAGCTGGCAGGCGCAAGGGGGGGACGTCTCGGGACACCCCCGCGCGCGCGAAAAGTTCCAAGACTGGTCTAAACCCGCAATATATACCTGATATGTGGGACAACGTGGGAATGGGGGCTGTGGACGCGTTTGCCCAGCGTCCAGGGCGAGTCACTGCGAACCTCCGCCATCGCACATACTGCTGTCTCGAGACGCCTCCCCCCCCCCCGGTATACCGTTTCCTGGAAAATTACCTCTTTTTTTTGTTCTGCAGTCCTCAAAAATTGAAGTTTTGTTGTTCATGGTGGATTTAACCGAACGTTGATTGTATTTCCTAACATGTTGTACTGTAGTATTTTGGGCTCGGAGGCCGTCGGTGGCCTCAGTCTGGCGGAAAAACTTTTGATTGGCGCGTTTTTTATGCCATGCAAAAGGGAGCGGACGCGCGGCGTGTGTGCCCTACTACGCCCTCAAGGTCGGGGTGTAGTGTTGGATATCGAACGAGAATCGATTTCGATACGATACCGATATATTAAAAAAACAAAAACGAAGCGACAAGTATGACTGGGCCCTGGTCCAGTATGTACTGGCAGTACTACTGTACTGCCAGTAGTACTGTACTTTACTGTACTTGCCGAGGAAGGTGCCAGGGTTGCCAGTACTTTCAGTATTTCCGGACTGTTTCGATACGATAGCGATAATAAAAAAAACGAATCAACACATACTACCCGATTCCATTAGTCAATACCAGGGTACCTACCAAGCTTTCGTTCAGTTGTCAGCGCAAAAAACACTGGAATGCCAGAGGCGGGGATGGTGGAGGAGGGCAAAACACGTTCGATTGCGTTACATCGAAAGCTCGATATATATTTTTTCCACGTATCGGAACTGTTCGATGCGATATCCCGACACTGTCGGGGTGCGTGCCCCGCCCGCGCGCGACAAGAAAACCTCGTCGGGGTTATGCGGTGGCGGTGTCGCCTTTCGCATTCGGCCCCACCGGAACCGAACCGTTTCGCGCAAACCGTTCCGCGATTTGTTCCGCGCACCGTTGTTCCACGCGATTTTTTTATTCCGCGCACTTCTTTTTCGGCTTTTTTCTTGTCCTGTCGTGTCGTCCCGTTCATGTAGACCATGTATTTAAGGTAGTGGTCTTCTCTATAGTGCCAGTATGCGCTATATATGGTGCCGGTATATATACGCCGACCAACAATACCGGCAATATATATAGCGGCAACCGGCACTATTTTTACTCCGCACACTCGTGCAACAGCCTGGCTAAAGCTCATCGGTGCCAAGCGGTTTCACAGACAGGCACTCTACGAGCGGGCAGCCGGCCCTACTACTCAACCGGCACTGTACGTGGAGGGACCAGCACTGCTGTGCCAGGGATCTGCTGCTACCGTGAGCTATGTACCCCGACACGTCTAGATCATGACCTATCTGATCTGATCCGATCTGTTACGGGGCGTGCAACAACCTTAACCTTGCAGGTGTCCGAGATGTACGAGACGACGCTGTCTGCCCTCAAGGAGGAGGGCAACGAGAGGATGTGGTTCAACACCTACGTGAAGCTGGCCAAGGTGCGCCCCGCGAGAGGATGAAGCGTGGATTATGAAGAAGCAGAAGAAGCGGCGGGTGGGGAGGGGGCGGGGGCGGCGGTGTCTTGTTGTTTTATTATCGCTATTAATATTACGGGGGTCCATAGTTAATAGGGCCAAATATTGTTAGTAAAAATAGGTAAATATATAGGTTTTTATGTATACCATAGGTCCTATTAACTATGAACCCCCGTAATAGTGCTTGTTGCTGGTGTTGATGTTGGCGGCGGCGTTGGTGTTTGGTCGTTGTTGTTGTCGTTGTTGCTGCTGAGGTCGGTACTGCTGTTGTGGTCGTTGTTTCGGTCGTTGTTGTTGTCGTGGTCGCTGTTGTGGTCGTCGTCGTGGTCGTTACTGCGGTTGCGGTCAAAATTGTTTGGTGATCGTTGCCGCCGTTGAGGTGTGATCGATGCGAACGCTGCATGCGGAGGCCGCGCCGGTGCCGGTGCCGATCGACGTCAAGCCCGTCTGCCGTTCGTTCTCTCGCGTGACAGGTGTACCTGCAGATCCCGGACTACGCGAAGGTGCAGACGACCATCGACGCCCTCCACGACTCGTGCCGGCTACCCGATGGCCGCGACGACCCGGCGAAGGGAAACCAGCTGCTCGAGGTCTACGGCATCACCATCCAGCTGTCCACGGCGACGAACGACAGCACGATGATGAAGGAGGTACGCGCATACAGTAGCAGCACGGCGGCAGCAGCAGCAGCAGCAACAGCAGCAGCAACAGCAGCAGTTTTTCATACCGCCCCGCGACCACCGATGAATTGTGCCGTGAGACCCCTTTTGGGGGGGAAAAATACTCAGAATTTGACTGGTTTGTTCCCAAACGGGACTGCTGCAGGGTTAATATTGACACACCACGGCGACCTAAGTTTGGGAGTTTCTGGCGATACATATTTTTTTCATGCTTTTTATTTTTCATTTTTGCCCCATCCGCTGTAGGATATATACTCAAAAGAAAATCACCAAAAGAAAAGAAAACGAATGGGGGCGATTTTCTTTTCGTGCCATCTACCCCCAGCTCCCCTCCAATGTTCGGTGAAAAACCCAACGTTCTCCGTCCCGGCATCGTAGGGATGCGAGGGTCTATGGTCATACGTCTACGGCCATGCATGGCATGAGTACCCCCCCCCCCCCCCCCTTCACCGCCTCCTTCTCCCTCCCCCACCCTGACGCTGCCTGTCTCAGTCGGCTGGTAGTAGTCGCACTGCTTGCAGATAGAGCCCATGGCACTTCCGTGTCTAGTCTACCCCAGCAGTAGTAGCCTCGTCTCTCTCTGTGGCGTGAAACATGTTGTGACCGGCTGGTTGTCTTTGTGCGGGTCTGTGTCGTCACGTCGTTGCGGTACGTGTGAACAGAGCGTGTGCCGTGTTTTTAGGCCATGTTCCCAGGTGAGCGCTGCGGCGGTGGCGGCGGCGGCGGCGGCGGCGGCGACGGCGACGTCGGGAGTCGGGTGAACGGTTTCGTGATGGTTGGTTGATGTCGAGAGTGACGGTTGGCAATGCTAGCCTTTCTTCCTCGGCGTGCCTTACTGTGCACCCGTCTGTCTGTCTGCCTGTCTGCCTGTCTGTCTGTCTGTCTGCCTGTCTGCCTGTCTGCCTGTCTGTCTGTCTGTCTGTCTGTCTGTCTATTCCTTTGCCTCTCTATTACTCTGTGCCTTGTCTCTTTCTCTTTCCCTTCCTTTTGGTGTTCCTTGCTCTCTCTCTTCCCCTCCTCCCCTATCTCTCTGCGTCTCTCCCTGTTCTGTCTCTCTCCCTCTCTCTGTTCCTTTCTCCCCCCCCACCCCCACACCCCGCCCTCCGTCGCTCTTTCTGTCTGCCTGTCTCTCTCGCTCTCTCTGTCTGCCTGTCTGCATGTCTGCGTGTTCTCGCCCGGAGCAAAGGTGTACCCGAAAATCACCGACCTCAACGCCTCGGTGGAAGACCCACGAATTATGGGCGTTATTAGAGAACAGGGAGGGAAGGTGAGACTGGGCGGCCACAGCTACAAAACGAGCACTCTGTTGTTTTGTTGGCCTTTACCCTGATGGTCGCCGAAAGTACAGTATATGCGAGTAGGCGTTTTTTGTGGGGGCGGGGGGTGTGTTCCGTTAGTGTTGCCGTGGTCGCGAAAAGCATTCCATCGATTGCAGCAGCAGAACCGCCGCCGCCGCCCCCGCCGCCGTCAGACGCTTTTCATGAACGGATGTCGGGCTGCAACATGAGCGTCTTGGAGAAGCAAGCGCGCTTGTGACGCTCCCGCTTTGTTGTTGTTTTTGTTGTTATTTAGCCGCATACACAATGTCTCACCTGCGCCGCGCTCCGCATGTGTGTGAGTTTTAGAGATGTTACCCGACGAGTACCCGTCTCGAGCGGGTATCCGCCAATTTTGGGGGGAGAAATACCCGGGTACTCCCCCGAGTATTTACGGCCATTTTGGGCGGGTAGCCGGGTACCCGTTTAAAACGCCGGGTACTCGTATAACACCCGGATACCCGTCTAACAGCAGAGTACCCGAGTGCCCGGGGCCCAAATGCTCGGCGAGTATGATGTGTAACCCGTGCCCGTGACGGGTATTAGCCAGCCGGGTAATACGCGCGAGTACCCGCGTGATTGGCAAAAGGGTAACGAGCTACCTATGTACACCTGATGGCTTCCTGGGTATTATTCGACATGTTACTGTAGTGACCCGGCTATATGTCGTGCTTCACGGCCGACCAACCCCTTCCCCGACCATCCCTTCACGCGCCGAACGGATAGATGATCTAATGATAGATCATCTCCAGATAGATAATCTGGTTCCTACCTTGCCGTTCTGAGGTACTGCTGTGCAGGGATCTGTATTTTTATATTTTTAGTACAGATACAACCCAGGATTAGTTGTCCCGGTTCGTGCAGGTTGTATGGCTCCCGCCAAGCAACGTGAGCTAGATCATAGCAGATCAGGAATATATATATATATATATATGCCCTGGTAGAGCTAGATCATGAACTGTGGGAATGATCTATCCGATCTGTAGATGATCTGTTCGAGAGGTGTGCATGAATCCGTTTGTCTCCGGGCTGCCCTGGTCCTTCCTCCTGTCGCCGCAGATGTACATGACGATGGGGAACTGGGGGCAGGCGTACAACGAATTCTACGAGGGGTTTCGCAACTACCAGGAGGCGGGAAATCCGAACGCGAAGGTGAAGTTGTACTTTTGAAAGAAAACAAGACAAAAAAAAAAATAAGTCGGCCCCACTTTTTTTTGTTTTTTTTCTGTTTTTTTCTTGTTTTGAGATGCGGTTAGATGGTCAGATGCATCGGCTTAATCAATCGGATACGTGTACAGCAGTACAGTAGTGCCGCTACCAGTATACTGCCGGTATCACGTGCGCCAGGCAAGAATACCGGCACTAAACATGGCGGCAACCGGCACTATTAATACTACTACTATTACGGGGGACCATAGTAAATAGGATCAAATATTGTTGGTAAAAATAGGTATATATATATATATATATGTTTTTGTGTGTACCGTAGGTCCTATTTACTATGGTCCCCCGTTAATAGTTGATCCCATCCCTGCCAAGCGATTCCGCAGGCGCTAACTATTAAGGGCAGCCGGCTCTATTCATTCGATCGACACTGAAGGAGAGACCACTACTTAAATGTATAGCTGTGCACGACGTTTGTGTGCATTGTGTTTTATTATTGTACGTGTTCCCTGGTATCTGGTACGAGCGTTCTATGGGGTTTTTTTCGTAGGAGTTGTGTGTCTATTCGTGGTTTGCCAGTGCCGTCTTGTGTGTCTGTCGATGATTGCGCGTGTTTGGCCGGTAGGCTAGTGCCCGCGCTTGCTTGCGAGCTCCTACCGTACGGCAGTACGTAGAACAGAGTTTGTTGGAGCCAGGGCCTGTTGTTGTTTTTTGCTCTTCTTTTGTATTGTATGACAGGGAGAAAGTGTGGCCTCTCTCGTGTGTCGGGGAGGGAGGGGGGAGGGAGGGGGGGCGTGCTCATTTTGTTGCTCGCTTTAGTCATTTGGCCATTTTACCACGCATCCCTTTCGAGACGGAGCACCGTTCCTACTTCTATCAGAGGCACCTCCAACACTGGGCACTCATTGGGGGGGGGTGTACTCATTACCATGCATGGCCGTAGTCGTATGACCATAGACCCTCGCATCCCTACAATGCCGGGACGGAGCGCGTCGGGTTTTCACCGACCAGGCAGACATCGCTTGCACCAAGCGAGAAGCGCCGTGAGGTGTTGGGCGAGTCGCATGAAGGGTGAGCTGCATCCTACTAAGAACCGCTTGTGAGGCGGACTTTCTTGCATATAGATGACAGCTTCAACGAGTTCGTTTAATTTCCGGTGTGGCCACTTCCAGAGACAGCAATGGGAGCACTATGTAACTGCCTCGTGGGTGTCTCACCATATACACACTACGTGATACGATCACCCCCCTTATGCGGAGTAATGATTCTCCCCACACAAAAAAATTATCTAACTCGACCGCCAGCCGTGGTAACCGCCAAAAAAAAAAAAAACAGAAGAAAAGAAAAACGGTATCCGGGCTGTCTAGCTCACGCAGTGAGAGGCGTGTTTTACAGCGTCGTCGCCGACCGACACCAACCCAACCTATATATATATATGTACCAGGTACATAATATAGGGGGGGGGGGGGGGGCGTACTCATTTGTTGCTTGCCTTAGTCATTTGACCATTGACCACGCTCGAGACGGAGCGGGGGGGGGGGGGGGGGGGGGGGTCCTGGCAAACGCGCCTTTGGCTTCCGCCGATGTCTCACCGCTGATAGGACCTGCCGATATAGCGGAGAGTAGAGCGTGAATCGCCCTGTACAATGGGTGGCGGTGGCGGTGGTGGCGTCGGTAGCGTGCGCAAGCGGTGGCGGACGAGGGGAGAGCGTCTCAAGCGTGGTTGGTAGCGACAAAACCGTGCGCGCGCAAGCACAAACCTTTTTTTTTTGTTGTTGTGTGTGTGCGTGTTTTTTCCACGTTTTGCGTGTTTTGCCTTGCTCTCGGATGTTTTGGCGCATGCCATGCCATGCATGCGTGCATGCGACATATGCATCTAGGTGCGGATCTCGGACCGATTTTTCGTCCGTAATTTCCTACGATCTTGTTTCGTAGCTTGCTGCGTCGGAGCACGTTTGATGGGTCCGCTCTGCGTCTCACCCACGTCCGCACGTACTGGAGCGCGTGCATGCACGCACGCCCCTCCCCCCGCCCCACTCCCGAGGCCTATACGTCGTGCTGCGTGTACCTGCTGCGCCCGAAACTGAGCGTAAACTGTGTGTGCCTGATTGCAGGTGTGCCTCAAGTACGTGGTGCTGGCCAACATGCTTGACCTCTCCGACATCAACCCCTTCGCGGCGCGTGAAGCGAAAGTGTGAGTCCGCGGGGAATGTATGTACCGGCGGTGCAGCGTTCAACCAGATTATTCTCCAGTGGTCGTGCGTAGCCGATATATAGCTGTTTTTCGTCTGCTTTTCGGGGGTCGCCGGGCGTGGAGGCGTTTTCTTATATGAGTGTGCGTCTTCTACCTTAGGCGTGCCGAGGATAAGGATACTTGATGCCTTATCCCCATCCTCCCTTCGTCGCCAACGACCCAGACAACCAGCCAAACAAACGAACAACCAGCCAACCAACCCAACCAACCAACCAACCAACCAACCAATCAATCACGCAGGTGGGCGGGACCCCCCCCCCCCCCCCTTGCATAATGTGGCCGTAAAAAAGTACCAACTCCCACAAGGTGTCGACAGCCTCTCTCGATTCGGTACGCACAATGGTGTGCTGCGTTGTTCAAGGTCTCGACTATTTTTTCACGCCCACGTTATGCACTCAGGGGGGGGGGGTCCCGACCACCTACCTGTGCAACCGATCAACCAACAAACAACGACCAACCAACCAATCACTCTATAAACTAATCAATCAACCATCCAACCAACAAACAAACGAACGAACAATAACTATTACGGGGGACCATAGTGAATAGGACCACGTATTGTTAGTAAAAATAGGTAAATATATAGGTTTTTGTGTGTACCGTAGGTCCTATTCACTGTGGCCCTCCGTAATAGTCTATTTATTAGAACAAATTAACCGAAAACAACCAATCCGTCAAAAACCAGCAAGCCAACCGGTCAGAACACATACCCACCGGCAAACCAACACACAACCAACACACCAAACCAATTCACCTTGTTTTGCATGTTTCATTCGGAAAACCAACGAAAAACCAAGCAACCAAGCCAAGGGTACACGAAGAAGAAAAAAAAAACGATACCCCATTTTGTTTTTTTGAGTCTCAAGACAGGGTATACTAGAATCAAGTTTTGAACAAACTGAAAAGAAAAAAAAACGTTCATTATTTCGTTCCTGACTAAAAAAATCCTAACCGCTGGGTTGTGTTAAATTCCGACATGTTGGCGAGGTGTGGCTCCCTTTTCTCTGTTTTTCGTGTACCAAGCCTTTTTTTCCCTTTTTTTTTTGCGGTTTTCAGGAGCACAGACCACTCAACCAACCAACATGACGCCCAAACACGTTGTCGTTTTTTTAGTTCGCAGGATTTTCTTGCAGGTGTATGAAAGAGAAAACCGAATAAACCGAAACAACCGCAAACCAAATCAACACAACCGAACTGTTTTTTTTTTTCGTTTTTTTTTTCGTTTTTTTTTTTCGTTTTTTTTTTTTTCCCGTTTTCGTTTTCGATTGTTTTTTTTTTTTCATGCTGTATACATACACAGGTTTCAGGAGGAGAAGGAGATCGTGGCGATGATGGACCTGCGCATGGCGTACGAGGGAAACGACCTGGCGAAATTCGAGCACACCCTCCACGATAAGCGCAACCGAATAACCGACGACCCGTTCGTGATGACCTACCTCGATCCCCTCAGGCAGCGCATCCGAGAGTCGGTGCTCCTCCACCTGTGCCGGCCCTACAAAAAGATCACAATGACCTTTATGGCGAGGGTGAGCTTGGGGTTTTCGGCGCGAACAATGAATTGCGTATGCGTACGAGGTATATACCTATGTTTTTATTTTGCGTGCTCATGCAGAGTCCGACGGAGTTGTTTTGCTCTGGAAAAGGCATGTAGGAGATCAACAACGTAGGGCGTTTCTCTTGGCCATAGGATGAGTTGGCTGAGTTGGGTTTCGACACGAGCATTTGCGTATGCTATGCCTGGTGTTTGTTTTCGCGTGCTTTTAGTCCGAACGGAGTTTTTGTTTTTTTCTGGGGGGGGGGGGGGGGGGGGGGGGGGGGGGGGGGGGGGGGGGGGGGGGGGGGGGGGGGGGGGGGGGGGGGGGGGGGGGGGGGGGGTACTCATTATCATGCATGGCCGTAGTCATATGGCCATAGGCGCTCGCATCCCTACAATGCCGTGACGGGGGGGGGGGGGGGGGGGGTAAGAAATAAAGTTCATGGCCACAATAATCGTATCATATAGGCTGTTGGATACAAAGTGCGGGTGTCTGTCTGGTATCTATCACGTGCTTGGTCCGACTGAATTTTGTTTTTCTTGGGTAAAAGGTTTCGACTACGTACTCGTGTAACAGACAATGCCTTGTGTGCGTTGATGGATCCCGGTCGGTAGGCCGGTCGCTTGAGCCGTCTGTCTGGCATATAGGCTCCGTCTTAATGTGAGGCCGCGTGTGATGTTTCATTATGAAACCGTCCTTTCTGCCCAACGAAACCAATTGCGCCCCGTGTCCGTCCTGATTCTTCCATCTCCAGAGAGATGCGAAGTTGTGTGGTCGACTGGTCGCAGACTGTGAGACTCAGAAACCCGAAATAGTCGCAAGCTAATCAAGGTGCATACCGTGTGCAAATGAGGCGCCAATGTACCGGGCGCCCAAGAACAAGAATAGAACAAAACACCCTGCGTTAACTAGAAACCTCGTCGTACGTTTTGACGGTGTGCTCGGTCCGACGGGTTTGTCGCTGTCGCTGTCGCTGTCGCTGTCGCTGTCGCTGTCGCTGTCGTGGTCGTTGTGGTTGTCGTGGTCGCTGTCGTGGTCGTTGTGGCTGTCGTGGCCGTTGTGGTTGTCGTGGTCGCTGTCGTGGTCGTCGGCGTTGGTAATAGGGCGCTTGCGAAGAATTTTGGTTGAAACCATTTTGGTTTGGTCTCTTGACGTATCTTTGCTACATAAGAAATGACCCCAACCCACGAAACTTCGGGATCTTCCTAATGTTATGGCAAAAGCTGGCCAGAATGCCACTTTTAATGTAATTAGTCTTGGGTTGGGTTAACTGTTTAGGAAGGAAGATCCCATGGGTTGGATTCATTTTAATTTTGGAAACAGACCGCAAGAAACCCAACCAAATTGTTACGGGGGTCCATAGTTAACGGGACCAAATTTTGTTAGTAAAAATATGTAAATATATAGGTTTCTATGTATACCATAGGTCCTGTTAACTATGTACCCCCGTAATAGTACAAATCAGATCCTTCGCAAACACCCGATTGTCATTGGCGTTGTGTCTCGAGTGATGGAAAAAATCGGTTCGTGCCTCGTGTGCTGGGCCTCCCGCGCGCTACAGCGAGTAAGAAGTGCAGCCGATGTACGTGTGTATGTACATCGCTGTACCGGCCTTCGGCTGCGGCAACGTTAAGCCGGCTAAAATGTTTTCGCGCACGCTTCGGTGACGAACGTGCTTGGGGTGAAGAGTGAGCTACTGTATAACCAACACTAATTGTGCAAAGGATTAAAATGGAAAAAACAAGACTAAAAACTAAACAAACATACTGCTCTCTTTCGGCCATGTCTTGATCCCCCTCCCTCCCTCCCTCGCTCTCTCTCTCTCTCTCCCTTTCCACGTTTTCTTTTTTTTTTCTGCCACAACACGTGCGCGCGCGAATTTATCTTGGTAGGAGTTAAACCTGAAGGCGGCCGAGGTGGAAGCGTTACTCATCGACCTCATCCTCGACCGGAGGCTGTACGGCAAGATCGACCAGATCGAAGGCTTCCTGCTGCTGGAGGGGTCGAAAGAGACCTCAACTTCCCGCAAGCACGACGCCATGGAGCGGTGGAGCAACTCCCTCCGATCTCTCACCTCGCACATCGTCGACAGGGTAAATTACTAGTACTCTTACGTTTTTTTCTTGCGTTGCTGCTGGCGTCAACAGGTGACGTGCTATTACGTACTGGTAGCGCATAGCGGTAGCTTGTTTTTTTTTTTCCCTTTTTCTTTTAAGGGGGGGGGGGGGGGGGGGGG